>JAJAGP010003802.1:0-64203 GCA_025084515.1 Ancistrus triradiatus | reverse complement strand
CTAGAACGCCTAAGACTTTTGCACAGTACTGCATTTGGTTCACTTGTTAAATGTTGAAATTTCTCAGTGTTTGTGCTTCCCTGTATAGAATAGTCTTATCCCTCTGGAAAATGGCCGGAGAATCAGGTCCAGGCATTTTTCGGAGTGGCCCTTTCACACATGTAGTGTGTAGCCGGAGATGTTCCACGTTAGACATGTTCTTAGTACTGGAAATATTCCTCGTGCAGGGGGTGATGCCTGTGCTGCTCACAGAACTTGCGCTGCAGAACTAGGAGTGTTTTGTTTACAGCACACTGAAGATGGTGAATGAGGCTACCGACTCGTCCATGACAATGACTGTTCTTGTATATTAATACTATGTGTACTTAGACGTATCCGGAATATCAACTAACGAGTAGAAAGGAATATACAACCAAGTGACTCTGTGTTTTTTCCGGTTTCGCACCAGTCACATGACCAGGTCAAACACATCCCCTGTGAATTCTCCGGCACGTTACCTGCTCTGTTCACACATGGGCTCACTCAGACCCTATTTGGACTCTACTAGGGGCCCTAAGGTTCTAGGTCACAGTGCGTGTGTGAAAGGGGGTTCAGGGTTGCATGTGGCGAGTGCTCGGGAGTACAAAACGTCTTCAGAGGATGTTACCAGACATGGATCGTGTTCAGAAGACCAAGGCCATGTAAATACACTGCTCAGGCTCCAGCCTCTCTGAGCCATGTAACCAGACTAGCAGTACTGAAGCTGAACGTACACAGAAGGTCGTGTTATAGTTGTAGAGAAGAGAAAGACATATTTGAATGTTAAAAAACACCCAAACTGTATGAGTTTAGTACTTTAAAAGTCAAGTTAACGTTAGCCCTAAATGGTAGTATGTAGAGGTTTAAAACGATGTGGATAATGAGCAATAATACGGAATGAGCCACTGAACATTAGCTACAAGGCTGGACAGGCTGGTTAGCTATCAAACTGCTAAAATACTGTACCAGTTTTCACTACAAAAGACCATTTGAATGGATTATGTTTACTCTGGAGCAGCTGCCCCTACTGAAAGCGCTACTATTTGGCCAAAATTATATAGACACCCCCTAATTAGGGATGCCCCGATCAGACTTTTTCAGTACCGATACATAAACTTTGCATATCAGTTGACACCATTAATACTATAACAAATTACCACACACACACACACTTATGTACTAAATATATGTATATATGTACTAAATTTTATTTGTCACTACAATAAATTGTTCATGGCCATGGCACAGAAAAATATATTCAAATGAAATATACTGTATTTTGCAGTGCCATCACCAACCCTTGCAACATTTGTTTTGCAGATGTTGCATGTTGCCATCAAACATGTTGGTGTCACTGATATATGGCATAGCACGTGGATCGGTCCCTTACATTGGCTTAATTTTCCCGATACCTGATCCTAATGTCGGATCGGTGCATCCCTACTTCTAATCAGTGATCCCCATTATTTAATTTTTATGATAAGGCATGGAATCTCCACCAACACTGACAGCAGAATGGGTTATGCAGACTTAATTATGACACTTAAGACTAGGTTTCTACCTCCAACAAGTCAGTTCAACTCTACCCTCTTAAAACAGTCCAAAAAGACATGGTTTGCCAACTCTAGATGTAGAACTTGTCTGGCTTGGACAGAGCCCTGACCAGAACCCCATCAGTAACTTTTGAGATGAAAACAGATGAGCTGCCAGCAAAGAGGCGAGACTTACTGTCCTTACTGTCCAACATCAGCGTCTGATCTCACTATCATGTTCCAAAATCTGGTGGAGACCCATATTTTTTGGATTTACTTCACACAATTTTGGCAGTGCAGTATAATTGACGTCTCACCCTGTAACATACCACAGCTTTACATGAAGCAAAACTGTTAGGCCAGTACCCCGACTATTAATCCATTATCCTGCACCACTGCTATGTACAGGGAAACTGTGTCATTGATGGAAAAAGGTTTTCACACCGATGGTCCACAATGACTGCAGGTATGCTACAAATGGTCAGAATGTTTTCGAGTTCTTCACTAGAGGCCTTTACATGTGCTCTCGTTTTGTACGTCTCAGATGTCCATGTAGTGTAGAGTGGTTACACACTGGCAGTCAAAAGGAAATGCTCTTAACTTTTGTTGCAATGATTAACGCTGTGTCTCGGATCGGACCTAAATTACAAATCGCAGTCAACAGTGGTTTTAGATCTCAGCTTAGACTCTGTAAGGAGCTGTGCTCAGTGATGCCGACAATCATTCTATGGCTTTTGAGCATGGAGTGCAGCATTCCAATAAACCACATCAATAAGCACCCAAGAAGTACTCACCACTTGGACAAACAAGTCATTGATTGCCATTTGTTGACATATCAGCAATTCTTTTTGCCACCTTTGTGTATATACACGAGTAGTGTTTTGTACCATGTGTTAATCTGAATATGTTCATTCTAGCCAGTCAACTACTGCACTACATACAACTGGATAACCCTTCATAGTCCTGTCCTGTTCCCCATGAGTTATTTCATCATGGAGGTGACTTCATCATGAATGTGGAATTAGACTGATCTCGGGGGAACATTTACATTTACGCCCTTATCCAATTGGTACAGTCTCACAATCCAAGCAATTGTGGGTTAAGGGCTTTGCTCAAGGACCCAACAGTGGCAGCTTGGCAGAGGTGGCAGATTTGAACCCTGGACCTTCTCCTCCATAGTCCAGTACCTTAACCGCTAGGCTACCACAGCCCCATTTATTTAACATCACTACCAAGGTATCTGTGGTCCCTTTTGCTTCTCTAAAAAGCTGCACTTTACACACAGATATGGTAGTGTGATGCCAGAACACGTGGTGATATTTGTAATACATTAGACCTCTGCTTTTATATTGTAATAAAGCAAGATGTGAGAAATCAGTAAGTATTTTCATTTGAACACAAAAGTTAAGCTGCATTATTCATAAGAAATGCAGGGCATCTCTACAGGCCCTGGTACTGTCTCATTTACATTTACATTTACAGCATTTAGCAGACACCCTTATCCAGAGCGACTTACAACTGATACAATCTTACAATCCAAGCACTTGTGGGTTAAGGGTCTTGCACAAGGACCCAACAGTGGCAGCTTGGCAGAGGTGGGATTTGAACCCTGGACCTTCTGGTCCATAGTCCGGTACCTTAACCACTAAGCTACCACAGTCTCAGAGAAAATGATGTCCAGTCATATATTTGCAAACCACCAGTATAGTTCTACGTTTTTCTCCCAGCTCAAACCCTACCCCTTGTGGAGCCCTAGCACAGTTATTTTACACATGCTTACTCGGAATTATAAACAAGGTAAAAGCACAGGAGTGATTTCCATTGGTACAAACATACTTTAATGTACAATTAAATAATTGAAAAGAAAATCTGACCACCAGAATAACTTAAAAAAAAAAAAGAATTAAACCAAAGCATTAAATATTTTGCTCCTCTCAGCAAGCACCAAAGTGTTAGCAAGAGAAAAGTGGTGTCAAAACCTTAACAAATCACATGGTCTTTGTCCAGTCTGTATCTCGAATAAGAAAAAAAAGAACCAAGTCTGTTCAGTTACCATGGTTTGTACAGTGAATCGTTATGTATATGTTCATATATCCATGGGTAAGACATTTCATCAAAACGGCATTTCTCAGCAGTCCCCAAGCGGGATGGATAAGGTATGACAGCAGTGTCATTTTGCATCACCATTACACCTTAAAAAATGTCTTAGCCCCAGCTTCAAGTTTGTTTTTTTTTAATTTTCCAAAATTAAATAAAATAATATATCTATATATAAAAGACAAGTCTTCTTATTTTATAAAATAAGTCTCAATCCGTATTGCCACTGTTCATGTCTTGTGGTTATTCCCCACCTTCTAACTAGTCAATCTTAAAGAGAGGGGAGGGAAACAAAGGAAACTGGGATATGGTAGCCATCTTCTCCGGTCATCAAAACCTGCCATGCATTTCCATCTGAAACGCACAGCTTCCACAGTGTGTATGTTTGTGTGCAACATGAAGACAAGAAGAGTCAGCACTGGCTTGTTAGTACACACCACTCGATTAAGTAAAAACTTCCAAAAGTTAGTACACAAAGCTACTATTGTAATGGTCTGACCAACGGGCCACCCATCAGATTTATGGCAAAACAAACTGCTTGCACCAAGCTGCCCTTAAAGTTCTACAACTCCCTTGAGCTTAAATCAAAAGGAAACATCAATAGAAAATCGACTGTCTCCAGTTCCATTTACATTTTATTACAAAAATTATTGAAGTCCAGAGTTTCTTTATACAGTAGGAAAAAAAAAGATTGAAATCCCAAAGTTCTGAGCATCAAAAAGTCAGGGGAGATGGTTCCTTTCTGGACAGCAGAAGGTTGAGGACCGGAGTCAGTGTGATGGTGCTTTCGGAGTCATTCCTTTTCAATCCAAATGACCTCATCGACAGTCTATCACAGCACCGTGCCTGCAACCATGGCACCTCTGTAGTGTCAGCAGTTCTAGTACCATCCCAATGCTAAAGGACACAGAACGGAGCACACATTCAAAGTAAAGGGCATATGGTAGTGGGAGAACCGAGACATGCATAGGAGGACAGATACAATCCTGTGCAATTTGCCATTAAAACAGAAAACCCTTATAACCCCAATATTCGAAACTATACACACGCCCCAAACCCTCAATAAGTCTATACTGGAAAGAAAAATAGGAAATATAAATTTACCCATCCCTGCTTGGTTCTTTTAACAAAAATATACACTATGTACTGTATCCACCTAAAACAATTCTGCTGTTAGCTATCGGGGAAAGGGGAGGAGTCGCTGTGGGGACTTAAGCTGATCACTAGAACAATGGCCATGGATAACACTCATCAGCCGCTATCGATTAGTCTTTACCACACTGAAAGATGTGTAGGATACTGAATGTGCATGGACGAAAAACAACAACAAAAAAAGGTCTACCGTGTTAACAGGATTTTACCTTTAATTTTTATGCATTTAAAATCTTAAAAAATATCTATAAAAAAAAAAGAAAAGAAAAAAGGCAGACGTCCCCAAAAATATAACTCGTGAAATATGAAGGAGAAAAAAGTTTCCCATCCCGTCACCCGAAACCCTTTGAACACAATTGGCTAAAAATATATATGCATATATTAACAGCAATAACTTACCATTCGTTTAATTTATTAATTTGCTCATTTTAACGTAGTATCTCCCATAGGAAGGTGTAGTCTCTGCATTTACTTCAAAAATATTAAATAATAACACTAACGATGAGAGCAAATGGTAAATTCTAAAACTGCAACCCATGCCTGGTAGCCAGGGCAGTTCGTCGAGGACTTTAATGCTACAACAGATCTAATGAATTCTGATTCATATTTGTCCCCATGTCTTGGTTGTTCCCAGCCAGCATGTCATTAGTTCCTTGCCCGTGCAGAGTCCCCATTCCTCCAAGCTGTGAAAGCATTGCATTCTGGTCGGACCCAAATTGGGCTTGGTCCAAAACATTAGGTTGCTGCTGCTGCTGCTGCTGAGATTGTTGTGGAGGTGGAGGAGCCACCATGCCAACGTGATGTGAGGAGAGATGGCCAGGGTGCGGGGAACCTGTTTGTGTCTGAGGAGAGATGCGATGAGGAGAAGGCTGAGGTTGCAACCGGGGAGACGGACTGGAGTTGGGTGGCTGAGACTGCGGCCGTGGTGACGGCTGGGGTGACCGCACCTGGTTGCTAAGGGAATTCGACAACTGCTGTCCCTGTAAATGGGGAGACTGCGTCATCTGCTGCTGAGGGCTCATGGGATTATTATGGTGAACAGGAGACCTGTTGGCTAGGAGCTGCTGCTGCTGCTGTTGCTGAAGGAGCCTTTGATGCAACGACTGCATTGCTTGTGGAGGCTGTCCCCCACCCTGAGGAGGCTGGAGCTGTTGCTGCTGGAGCAAACCACCACCTCCAGGAACTCCATCAGCCCCTTGGAGCCCACCCATAGCATTCTGCTGCTGCTGCTGCTGTTGTTGTTGATGTTGTTGCAGCCTCTGCTGTAAAGCTGCAGCCACCTGCTGATGCATGGGTCCTGAGTAGTTCTGCTGCAACCCTGCCTGCGGTCCTCCTTGCTGCTGTTGAAGTCCAACAGCTTGAGGCTGACCAGGCTGCTGCGGAGGCATCCCAGGCTGGCCAAGATAACCCTGCTGAGGTTGGGATTGGGGGTGTTGGAACTGATTAAGGTTTCCCATCTGTTGCTGTTGTAATTGTTTCCTCATAAGTTCTCTTAACTGTGGAGAAATGCTGGATATGTTCGGGCCTGGACCTGGCATAACACCCTGCTGTTGTTGTTGCTGCTGCTGCTGCTGTTGTTGTTGTTGTTGCAAAGCCATTTGCTGCTGTTGTTGCTGCTGCATATTCACACTCATCAGGGACCGCTGTTGGAGCTGGTGCTGAAGCGGATTCGTTGGTGCCATTCCTGTTCCTTGGCCCATGTGCATACCTGGTTGACTGGCCCCCATGTTTCCATTTAGCTGCTGCTGGTTATCCATGACTGCTGGGCCTGACCCTCCTGCTCCTGGCCCACCTCTTCCGAGATACCTGGGTACACGCTGCCTGACGAAAGTGGCCATGAGCTGAGGATTTGAGCGCAATATGTTGAGGACTTGTTGCTGTTGTAGGGGAGAACTGGGCGACCGCAGAGTTCTAAGAAGATCTTGCAAGGCACTCTGAAGGATACCACCATTGCCAGCCCCTGGGTTTGGAGCCCCAACTGTGTTACCCATCATACCCATCACTCCTGGATGGCCCTGCTGTTGTGGAAGCTGTTGCTGCTGACCAGCCACCTGCTGTGGTTGTTGTGGTGCGACCATTGCTGCATGACCCATCTGACCCATCATTCCTGGTCGCTGTTGAGGGGGCATACCAGGGTTCCCCCACTGTTGCGGCTGCTGCTGTTGTTGTTGTTGAGGAGGCTGAAGCTGAGGTCCACCCTGTGGACCCTGTGGCAGTTGCACCTGAGGAGGAAGCTGGTTCTGAGGGCCTCCTTGTTGTTGCATGCCCGCTCCTACCATACTCTGCTGCTGCTCCATCTGAGCCCTGGCTACAGCTGACTGTGCCTGGGGTGGCATTCCCTGGGGTGCCACCATCCCTGCTCCTGGATGATTCATGCCCATCTGGTTTTGGGCCGGAGGGCCCTGGTGCAGCGTATGCGGAGGCATCATGCCTGGTCCCGGATTCATCTGCAAGCTTTTCTGTTTAGCCAACTGCCTTTGAGTCTCTGCCACTCGCTGAATCTTTAAGGCCATTTCCAAGGCGGCAGGAGGAGGGCCAGACTGCTGCTGTGGGTTAAAGGTCGACTGCCCTTGATTTGACTGTTGCTGCTGCTGAGGTAAGCTGGCCTGGCCCATTCCTGGTTTCCCCATAGACTGAGAAAGTGGAGAGGACCCTGGAGGTCTCTGCGCATATGGAGGAAGGCTGCCGAGATGTTGCTGCACAGTGGGAGGTTGCGTCTGCTGCTGCTGCACCATCTGTTGTGCAGAGTTCATCAGTCCACCGGCTGCAGACATCTGCTGGAATTGATGATGCTGGACCATTCCTGGCAGCTGTTGCTGTTGCTGCTGCGGACCTCCTGCGACCCCAGGTTGGGGTATAGGAGTCGGACACTGCTGAGTGGGTGTCTGTAGGGTGGCAGGTTGGGCGCTTTGTGTGGGAGTCCCAGGGCCAGTGGTACCGTTGTTCCCAGGTGAGGGCAGCCCTTCATTTCCGCTTATCAGCGGCTGACCCGTCCTTTGCATGCTGGCCATTCTTCTCCGAAGCATCTGGGCCTGCTGGACGCGGTGCTGGAGCTGCTGCTGACGCAGTTTCTGTTTGATGTTGAGGCAGAACGGAACGGGACACTTGTTTTCTTGGCAGTGCTTGGCGTGATAACAGCACAGTGCAATAAGCTGCTTGCAGATAGGGCAGCCACCGTTGGTTTTGCGCTTGCAGCCCTTGGTGTGCTGGACCACTCGTTTCATCTTCTGACAGGACGGGAGCGAGCAGTTAGCGTTGCGGCACTGGCAAGCATGTACAAGAGACTGAATGCAACGCTGAATGCTGAGCCGACGAGAGTCTCCAGGACTCTGCATGGAGGCTGCAGCCTGACTGTTGCTCTCATCGTCCAAGCCCAATCCCAGCTTCTCCATCTTGTGTTCGTGACCCTTTATGTTGTAGCAAGTGATGCAAAGGTCATAGTCCTGTAATGAGACAATATAAAAACGTAAGCACCCCAGGTTATGAAACTCGGGTTCCAAGCATGCTGTCAACTTTATTCGGATTATGCACCACACACGGCTAAGCCTGCCTGGATAACCTTTCCCATCTTCAGTGTACAAAGCTCTAATTTTTCTTACCTCACATACAGTGCAGTGGAAGCGTGTCTCGACATGATGTTTACATTCATTACAGGTGTAGACAAATCGATCTTGGCTCTGGTTATGCAGCTCTACCAGCATGCACATGGAACTCCATTTGGACCGCCTCAGTGAAGAGAACTCCAGGTGTTTGTCTCGTGCCAGTGTCAGGAAAGCATCTCGTCCATCCATCAAGTCGCATGCCATTAACGGATCGGGATCCATGATCGGCGGAAGAGCATTGGAATTTGGCGCAGCTGGCAGCCGGATAACAAAGAAGACCTTGCAGGAAAAACAACAAGTGTTGGAAATAAATATGCAAGTTGCAGCCTGGCTGGATCAGTCAGCAATCGCTGCTCGTCCTACCTCTTTATGCTTTTCCATGGTGGCATAGAGTTTCTGAGACAGGTCATTGGACACATTTGGCATCCCTGGTTTCTTTTTGTTGGCCCGGCTCAGACTGCTTTTGTTTTTGCTTGTCTTCTTATTGTTCTTTTTCTTGGCATTTTTGCTGTCTCCTTTTGTAGCCTGAGTATGCAAAGCCATATAGAATCAGAAAACTAGGCTTAACTTCAATTTTATTTGGTGATGTGGATGTTTCCAACTTACATCTACGCTTTCGCTGGATGTACTGTTCTCCTCCCGTTTTCTCTCCTCTTCCTCCTGCTCTAGTTCCTTAATGCTCTCTTCGAGTACGTTGGGCCAGAAGTCACCCTCAAAATAGGGCAACTCTTTGGCACTGGTAAGACGATCCTCTGTCGCCTGCTTGAAGATGTCCTGGAAGAGAAGAACTAGTAGTTGATGTACAGGTATGCCCTGTTTAACATCCATCTGCTTTACCGACAGAGGACTTTGGAATTATAAGATGATATACAGTGGTACCTCGGAACTCGTCAGATTCGGTTCTCGACGAATTTGACTAGAAAAATTCTCTCTGGCGCACTCACTCAAACTTTTATGAGCAGAGTCGTGTGATTCGTTTCAGCAGAAACTCGATTCCGTACAGTGATTCTGATTCACAACAATGATGATCTCCGCCACTTTTATCGTGTTTTCCTTTATTGTTAGATCTACCGTACTATATTCACAGTGCAAATAAGTCCCCATGGTTTGTAAAATGGTTACTAATGACAGCCAACCGAAGGAAAACTGGCTTTCCGGCTGAGCAGTCAGCATTAGCAGCTGTGTAAGTGTTTGCTTTGCCTTTCGATCCATTACTCACTAAATTACAAGAGCTTTTCAGCACTTAACACTATAAAATAAGCTTTGTGTTAATGATTTTGGCCAACTAGTTTATTTAAGTGTTAATGTGTAATAGGCTCCACTGTGATACAATATAGACTATATTAGGCTCATTGGTTCATGATATATTTAACTAACGATGGATTTGTCGGAACATATCCCCATCATAAGTCAGGGAGCACCAGTACACTACAACTCCATTAATGCTTATAATGCCTTATACAGTGTGGATTTTCTGGGTCTGGAAAAGATTCATTCAATTTACATTATTCCTTATGGGAAACATTTGCTCGGTACTCATTGGTTTCGATTCTCGACAAGCCTTTTGGAACGAACTAATGTCGAGAACCGAGGTACCACTGTCTAATCTAAATGACAGAAAAATAGTACGAGCAAACCCTCTGCTGACAGAGGAGAAAAAAAAAAAAAAGGATCAGTCTTGAAAGACAAAAAACATGGCATCGTTTTACTTTTTCATAAGTGTTAAGTTTTATAAAATACAAGGATGAGAATTATTGTACTGTACAATACTGTACTAAATGTTTTATATTGTGTTTTAATTCATAGTATTATTTAAAATTAAACATTACTTGCAAAGTATCTAAACTACTACGTGACTATGTCTGGTCAGCATCCACTATGGTCAACGTCCTGTATCAGGGGTTAACTGGTGCAGGGTTAGGGGACAGCAAATTTCACACGGCATTTACCGTATTTTTCGGACCATAAGGCGCACTTAAAATTCTTTAACTTTCTCAAAAATCGACAGTGCACCTTAAAATGCGGTGCGTCTAATGCATGAAGTAATTCTGGTTGAGCCTTCTGACGTAGAACCGATTGTAGATGGTACACGGCGCTCATAAATCTGTCAAAATGTTTTAGCACGGCCTTGGTAAGTTACGAAGCTTACGGCCACCGTAGTGCGCAGCATAGCGGAGTAATACGGTATGTGCTTCAGCATTACGGTACGTGCATTCATTCATTCATTCATTTTCGAAGCGGATTTCAAACACACGCTATCAGTCACGCAGTACACATGGACATAGAGCAGCTGCGAGAGAATTCTACATTAACGAATCAATGGTAAGGAAGTGGAGGAAGCAAGAAGACCGCCCTGCACCAGGTAAAGACCAAACTGGAGCTTCTGACAGGAACTTAGAGTTTTGTTTTCATTTCATGCGCCTTATAACCCGGTGCGCTTTATACGGTATTCGTTACAAAGCTCTGTATGAAAACGATTCTGAAAAAGATCATTCAGAATAAACTCATACCAACCTTGTAGTCATGTACAATGCGCTCTGCTACAGCCTTGTCCAACATCTTCTTATACCACTCCTGCAGTCGCTTAGGTTTCGGTATCTTTTGGTCCGCAGGATGGCAGTGGAAAATGTAATCGTCTCCCTCACTGGGAGGACAGGCCCAAATGTGGCCAGTAGTATACCTGAGAGAAAACACACACAAACTCATGGTTCTGGGAAGGCAGTGAAAGTAGCGTGCAAAAATACTGCACTGTCACTGTGTTGTGATGTATTTTGAAGCACCTTACCCTAGCTTTCTAACATACTCCAGATATCCAATGAGAATCTCATGGTATACTGTTGTTCTTAAAACACGTGGCTGGAAAAAGTGAACACTGTCCAGATAGGAAATGTACACTCGTCTGTATGGGGGGAAAAACTCCATTAGACTCATCGTTTTTTTGCCCAAGGGTAAATGCATTCAAACACTGTGATAAAGCTACTCATGTTAGACTTTTCTTTATTTAAGCCGACTGACCTTTGATTGGGTGGCGGACAGTCTGAGCCATATTCCTGCACGTGCATGCCGAAAAAGCAGACATCAGCACCGTCAATGTCCTCAAAAGCAAAGAGAGCCTTTGATTTATATGGGAAGGACTCCGCCATCTCACCGCTGTCCACAAACCTTGGGGGAAAAAAAGGAAAGCCTTCAACATGTATGATCTTTGATTATGGTCCCCAGGCTTAACACAGCATCATTATTATATATTGTAAGCCACACAGATATTTGGCTTAAGGCAAACAATGTGAATCAACCATAGCACAAGTGGTGGAAACCTTGTGTATGTAGTTAGAGCCCAGCACCTCTTACCTGGCCTTCATTCCTGGTTTGACTTCTACAACCTTTTCAGAAACGTGGACAACACGAATGGTGACTTCACCAGCCTCCGGGTTGTTCTGGCGCTTCAGATAGTCATTAACACGAGATTCTAAGTAGATGCCCAGTTTAGTCTGTGGCAGCCCTATAAAACACAAAATAATTCATGATCAGTAGTCATGCCTTACTGGATGACATCAGATGTTACTTGGGACTTCTGAGCTAATTCTTCTTCCTTCGGCTTCTCCCTTCATCAGGGGTCACCACAGCGAGTTAAACGTTTCCACCTCACCCTGTCCTCCACGTCCTCTACTCTCACCCCAACTCCTGCAATATCTATCTTCATTCACCACAACCAAATAACTCCTCTTTGGTCTTCCTCCTCAGTCCGTCTCTTGCCTGGCAAGCTCCATCTCCAACATCCTCCTACCAATATATCCACTATCCCTCCTCTGCACATGTCCAAACCATCTCAGTCTTCCCTCTCGAATTTTGTCTCCCAATTTTCCAACCTGTGCTGTCCCTCTGATGATCTCATTCCTAATCCTGTCCACCCTAGACACTCTTAAAGAGAACCTCAACACCTTAAGTTCTGCCACCTCCAGCTCTGCTTCCTGTCTCTGTCAGTGCCACTGTCTCCAACCCATACAACAAGGCTGGTCTCACTACTCTCTTATAAATCTTTCCTTTCACTTTTGCTGTGACTCTTTTGTCACACAGCACTCCTGACACTCTTCTCCACCCACTCCATCCTGCCTGTACTCTCTTCTTCACCTTCTTTCCACACTCCCCATTTCCTTGGACAGTTGATCCCAAGTACCTGAACTCCTGGACCTTTGTGACCACTGATCCCTGTAGCCTGACTGTTCCACCTGACTCCTTTTCATTTACACACATGTATTCTGTCTTACTACAGTTGACTTTCATTCCTCTCCTTTCCAGATTATACCTCCACCTCTCCAAGTTCTCTTCTACCTGTTCCCTGTTCTGACTACAGATCACAACGTCACCTGCAAACATCATAGTCCATGGCGATTCCTGTCTGACCTCATCTGTTAGTCTGTCCATCACCAGAGCAAATAAGAAGGGCCTCAGGGCCGATCCTTGATGCAGTCCCACCTCTACCTTGAAGCTACTGTCACTCCTACAGCACATCTCACTGCTGTTCTCTGAGCTAATTAACAGCATTAAAAACAACTCACTTTTTGCAGAATATTTGTTCTCTCTGCGGGTTTTGTTGCTCTTCTTCAGACATGCATCACAAGAAAAACTGAAAAACAGGAGATAATGGTCAAGAAAGAAGTAAAGACCAAATTAACTTCCGAACTATTCCACAAACATGCACCCAGTCTCAAATATGCACAGGTGTCTGCTAACACACCTTTATATAAGGTAAAGGTGAGCACAGGGGACACCGTTGCATGCATCAAATCAGAACACAAGGGAGATTTATTTATTACTATTCAGTTTATTATTCTGTATTATCCATTACCCCGCCCTTCACCTTCGCAACTCAATACAAATGACTGCTCCACTTTAACTCCCCCACACTTAACCCCTGCTTTTTCCTGGTCAGAGTCACAATGCACCTCAGTCTACCCCCGGAGAACAGAGGATGCTGACATGGCCATGCCCTGGACAGGACAACTAAATAATAAATAAATAAATAAATAAATAAATAAATATGAATGTCCGAAACCTAAAGATCAGGCCTAGATTACAAATATGGCTGTGCTTTGACAAGTAATGTTTGTACAACCTAAAAAAAACAGCCAATTAAGTGTCGCCTTAGTTGTGTCATGTTTTTCTGATACATCCTAGGTCACTACTGTAAGCCTTTGCAAGGAAATGTGTATTACTGTAACAGATGGCAACACTTATCAGCACTGCAATGCGATTGTATGCAATTATAACTGTGTGCTGGGATTGTTTCGCTTTTTTCCCTGCACATCATCAGCCAAGTCCAAATGTGTCTAAACCTCACTGCTGGAAACCTTTTTCCACAGGCTGTAGCCACGAAATGGCTAATTCTCTGCTTGTCAACCTGAGCATTCTGTTTAAGAAGAACTGTAAGGAAAACTAAGAAATTGAAGGCTTTTATTAGTTTGAATGCACATGTGCACTGTTCCTCCAATAATGACTATACCAAATACTCAGATCAGAACATCCCTAGTGGTTGTGTTTGACTGTGTGGTAGAAAATGATTAACATAACACTAATAATGATACTTTAAATGCTACATGTTGTTCTGTGCTAGTTCTAGTTCGGATTGTGTACCGTTTTGGAATCCAATGCTACCAGAAACGTCTCTGCTCTATTAATCATCTGCTTTAGACAAAGCACAGGATCATCAGCGAGCCAGACGGAATCCATACGCCATGACGCAAACACATTTCAGTGCAAGTAAATGCAAGTCGGCATTCAGCCTCATCCTCACTTCAGCGCTGTACACTCACCCAGATGGCCAGATAGTCTCATGGTGCAGAACACAAATCTGATGCATTTTCCGTCCACAGTCCATACATTCCACAAATCTACAAAGACAAAGTAAAGCAAATGGATTCCTACAAAGGAAGCATTATGCCTGTATACTGTCACAGCAAGGGGAAAGGAAACTCACAACTCCGGTCCAGCAAAAATGTCATTTTTCTCTTCTCAAACTGCTCCTGTTGATGGACCCCTGAAACAAAATGTTCACAATGGACATTTTTGACACACCACAAATGCATAGATACACTTTTTCCTTTCTGCATAACCACATACGCCATAAATAAATACAATACAAACCAAAGTCAAATAATGGCTATATCCGGGAACAATTTTTGAGACAAATAACATTAAACTTGAATGAAAACGGGAGGAAAGACAAAACTTGCGTGCAAAATTCAGATACTCACGTCTGAGGCTGGGATGGATCATCCCCTAAGGACACGCTCTCACCCTGGATCTCGTTGAAACACTTCTCACAGAAGTGGTACCTGTCAGCAAGAAGTCCATATTTTGGTGAACTACACCATTCAGCAGCACCACAGCCAATCACAGAAAGGCCACGAGGAAGTAGACACCAATCAGTGCAGCGCAAGGCAGGGCAGGCCAAGGAGCAAGCAGGCACAGATGAGGAGCGGAGAACAGGGTCGTCGCCAGAAGAGCCAATCACGATACACGGTTTTGAGCGGGGATTTTGAGGAGGAAGGGATATGGTGGTGATGAGTGGTCAGATGAAAGCAGGCCATGGCAGACATGACAGACGTTGGATTACAAAGAAAGGGAAAGTTGTCGGGGAGGTCGAAAATAAACACAGAACAGCAGACCAGAGGTAGAAAGGGACAGATGGATAGGGAGACAGACAAGACAAGCAGAAAGCCAAAGCAAAGCATAGATTAGCGTTTGCATGTGTAATGAGTAAACCATCACAGCTAAACAAGAGCATAAATCAATCGCAGGGGGAGGCAAGGGTGAGGGGAAGTATTTACAGACACATGAGCACATTAAACATGTACACACGCAGCAGAAGCAAAGTGTTAAAGGCTTTAAGACTGTTCCTTCCTATAAGATGGATCAATTGGTGTGTTCATTACCCCAGGCTCTCCCATGCTAGCTAGTCAGGAATTAGCTATTGGAATCCTTGATCTGAGGTCTGAGGTCAGTTTCTTTAAATCATACACTGAAAAACAATCTAAGCTTTTAGAGGAAGTCGATCTACATACACAACCTCATGCAGCATGACTACTGGCCCGTCTGCAGCCTCCCCTTATTAACACAACAGCAGTGGGTCTTTCCCTGTAATGCTTGATTTGAGAATACAGAATCAAAAAACACTCACAGGTCACCTTCAGATCATCCAAGTTCTGATCTCCTTATGTGGGTTATACATCTAAGCTCACTCTTCTTTAGATGAAGAAAAGCTCCACATTATCACAATGTCTCTACCATGCTTCCCAGCAGTGGGAATATGTTTTGTACTGCACAAGCATAAAGTAGGCAGGTTGTTGACAACGAGATTTGTCTCAAGACTACAGAACCATGTAGTAGCTACAGTTGTTGCCGTCGTCTTCGTTTGCTGCCATTCCAGCACAAATACGCTGTATACATTAGTAACGTGTTCATAATCCTTCTGGCTGGTAATAAAAGATGTATGGACTACATCTGGACTTTTATTTTAAGACAATCTAGAAAGTTCTATCATATTGTTGTTTTTATATTATTTCACCCTGATTTCGTCGATGCCAGGGTATTCTATTACAGTACGTTTCATTGTCAGCAGTGATTGCAGCTTTGGCAAGTTGCCTCTTCCCCGAAGGGGAGGTGTTCCATCTAGTGTTTAAGCTTGTACAATGCAACACAGTGTTTATGTGACCAAAACCGTTGTAGCACAGAAATAGGCAAAGCGTATAAACAGGTACCCAGAATCGTTTTCCCCTATAGGGTAATGGTGCAGTTATAACTGTGTGCTTTACAGAACCATCACTGGGCTGCGCTGGGGTTCCGGTGCTGGGGAACAAGCGACAACCGACCTGGACAGAGGCACCGCCAGGACTCTGCAGTGTGGGCTGGTGTAACAGGCCTAATCATTTTTTCAATATTGCTTTGCACATTATTAATGATTACATTAACATCCCTGCACACATTAAAAATGTCACCTTCAGCGCTTTCCATATTTCTTCTTCCCAATTCTACTTTATTTCTAATTTTGACAGTGAAGTGCACATAACACACATGCTTGTATAGCAAATAGCACCATATACAGACAATGTTCCCATGAGTAGAACCCTCTTAAATGATAAATTACTAACTGAAAGAATGCATTGTTACACCATTAAGCTGACCCTACGATGACCATTTTTTGTAGAATTCTACCCATATCTTTCACACAACCGGTGTCTTAGGAAAACTTTTGCTCATTTATGGGAACATGAAATGTTCTACCTACATTTAGTTGCAGGTGTACATAAAAACCCACGATACGACTAAGGCTTACTGTAGTGTGAAAGAATATGTTTGCAGGATTTGTGAATGTGAAGCCGGTTCCCAAACCACGTCCCTTACCTGTTCTGGTAACTAAAGTACGCGGCATCTCGGGGTATAGTGCAGAGCTGCTTGCCATAGCAGCAGAGTGTTTGGGGAGAGAATTCCAGCTACAACAGAAAAGAAAACAACCATGAGGCATAAGAGACAAAACCAGACTGGACTGTAGTAGAGAAACAAACAATATGACTTTTAACTGTTATTTACTGTGGACTGTGGTAGCCTAGTGGTTAAGGTACAGGACTATGAACCAGAAGGTCCAGGGTTCAAATCCCACCTCAGCCAAAAGCTACCACAGTTGGGTCCTTGAGCAAGACCCTTAACCCACAATTGCTTGGATTGTAAGACTTTTACCAATTGTAAGTCGCTCTGGATAAGGGCGTCTGCTAAATGCTGTAAATGTAAATGTTAACACCAGTATAAAACGTACCTTTTTCCCACAGCAATAGCCAAGATGTTGCATGACAGGGTCGATCTCTAGCTCAAACACCTCAGCCAGCTTGGAACAGTACTTATAGACTCGCGACGTCTTGCGATTGTAGAGCCAGGCATTGTTGAACATGAGCCAAATGTCATCCACATACTGCCATGGCTCCTGGTACTGGCCTGTGTCAAGTTTCCGTTTGATAGTCGATAAGTCCATGGGATTCTTCACAATGTCAAAATAATCCTGTGACACAAGGGAATGAAAAGGTAGAATAATACACATTGGTTACTTATAAGCCACAGGTGGACATGCACCGCTACAGCGTCACGTCTGAAGATCGAATGCAGACTTGATACGTGTATAAAACATTTTTGTTCTGTGAGAACATACAGGTAATTCCCAGGACGTGGATCCCACGGCTGGCGAAAGGGAAGAGACTCTGGGTCCTGGCGGTACAGAGACTCCAGCGTGGGCATCAGAGCCTGTCTCAACTCCTCAGGCTTGAAGACTGTTTAAGAAGAGAGGTAAAAAAGAAGAGGTTTAGTACAGACAGCCATGTTTTCAGAAAACACAGTGACAATGTGTGTCATGTTAATCAAGACCAATTACATTACTGGGGAAAAAAAATAACAAAATGCAGCAAGTGCAAAGATTTGGGCACCTATCGCTTATTTTCACTTAGAAGTAGTGCCCAAACTTTTGGTATGCCTGCCCTTTCCAACTGTACTTTTAATATTATAAAACTGTCTCCCAGTCTGTTCTGTGCCCATAGATTTTGCCATTTATTTGAGCTTTAATGATGCATTTACTATCTTCTTTACTGCATTTTATATTAATCTCTATATTATTCTTCCCTGCCGATTTCCTATAACGATCCAGTAATGATCTACCAAGCCTTGACCTCTTTTGGATCTCCGATCTCACTTTATAATCCAGTTCTGTGTTCTGTTCTTTAATGTGACGGCGGCTTTCCCAGCTGTTAACAGACTGTTTCTACGCTGTGGTGTATGTTATGCTACCTGGCTAGCAAGCTTTACCCAGCATGCTGTTCAGTGATGTAGTTCTACTCAAAGCTCAGCAGCACTTGTAGAGGTGGAAATGATTATATAATTTTCTGCCTATTTCTTAGAGCTGTGTTTCTGCTATGCTGGTATGGAGATACAGTGGGGCAAAAAAAGTATTTAGTGAGCCACTGATTGTGCAAGTTCTCCTACTTAGAAAGATGAGAAAGGTCTGTAATTTTATCATAGCTACACTTCAACTATGGGAGACAAAATGAGAAAAAAAATCCAGGAAATCACATTGTAGGATTTTTAAAGAATTTAATTGTAAATTATGGTGGAAAGTAAGTATTTGGTCAATAAATTTGGTTCAACTCAGTACTTTGTAACATAACCTTTGTTGGCAATGACAGAGGTCAAACGTTTCCTGTAAGTCTTCACCAGGTTGGCACACACTGTAGCTGGAATTTTGGAGCATTTCTCCATGCAGATCTCCTCTAGAGCAGTGATGTTTTGGGGAAACACGGACTTTCAACTCCCTCCACACATTTTCTATGGGGTTGAGGTCTGGAGACTGCTAGACCACTAAAAGGACCTTTGAAATGCTTTTTACAGAGCCACTCCTTCGTTGGCCCCGAGCAGTGTGTTTTGAGATCATTATCATGCTGGAATACCCAGCCACTGTTCCATCTCAATGCTCTCAACTCACGCCTGGGGCCCCACTTGTCCAGGACATCTGGAGTCTCAAAAGGGTCTTGGCCGTCGTGTGTTACTGATGGTAGCCTTTGTTACTTTTGTACCAGCTCTCTGCAAGGTCATTCATTCAGGACCTCCGTGAGTTCGGATTTTTGCTCTCCGTTCTCATAGCATTTCTGACCCCACGGGATAAGATCTTGTTCCTGATGTGTTTTTGACAGCTCTTTGGTCCTTGGCATGGTTGAGTTTGGAGTCCTGACTGTTTGGCTGTGGACAGGTGTCTTTTACACAGATAACGAGGTCACGGTGCCATT
Source organism: Ancistrus triradiatus (assembly GCA_025084515.1). Lineage (NCBI taxonomy): Eukaryota > Metazoa > Chordata > Actinopteri > Siluriformes > Loricariidae > Ancistrus > Ancistrus triradiatus. The sequence continues at coordinate 44,985 of JAJAGP010003802.1, read as the reverse complement.
AAATACCGTAACGAGTGAGGACAGAAGAGCTTTTTAAAGAAGAAGTTACAGGTCTGTGAGAGCCAGAAATCTTGCTTGTTTGTGGGTGACCAAATACTTCTTTTCCACCATGATTTACAATTAAATTCTTTAAACATCCTACAATGTGATTTCCTGGATTTTTTCTTCTCATTTTGTCACCTGTATACCGCACAGCACTACTTCAGAGTAAAGTAAAAGTAATTTCTGCACCTCTTTCTGTTGTGGTACTGTAACATAGCACCTCGATCTGCTGTTTCATAGAAATGAGCAGTGTGTATAAGGAAGTGTACTAATTACATTTAGCACACACTCTTATCCAGAGCGTCTTACAATTCAAACCATCTTACAAATCAAACAGCTATGGGTGAGCTGTTGATTCAAACCCTGGACATTCTGGTTCACAGGCCAGTACTTTAATCACTTTGCCACCACAGTCCCAGACGGCCTTAACACATCAGTCCCTGATATGCTAACAGGGAATGGAGGACCAGTTCGGATAGAAGGCGGATAGAAGGCAAATTAACAGTGTTGAAGCACTGATACCTTAACATCAACAGCCCTTGTAAAATGCATCAGAGCTATAAAGCTCTACAAACAGAGGGCATTTACATGAACTCCATAATCCATATGCTCTGAGAAACCCAACTACTGAAATAAAATCCAGCTCTATCAGATTTCTTAACCTAGATCAGAGAATGCTGTCTATGAGACCATTTGAATAATCAGACAACTGCATAAATCTAACTAGAATTGGATTATTAAGTACATGTAAGCCCACACATCATGGTATACTTGTATTAAAGTGACTGGGTGCAAAGATGTGTATTCAAAAAAGTCCTCACTCTTCTTCTTGCTGGCTGTTCCAGAGGGTGCAGTAGGCGTATCCGAACTAACATCCTCCTCTTTAGGTTCAGACTTCAGCTCGGTTTTCAGCTCTGGCTTTTTATCATCCCCTGTTATGGATGTCTCCATAGGGATTCCTTTACAATCCTCACCTGGTAGTTCCTCCTTCTTTACCTAAGGACAGAGCAAACACAAACTAGTGTACCAACCGTACGGTGGCATGGTGTGCCAATGCACACTCCTATCCTGATTACAGAATATTGCATCTTTACCTCAGGCTTTTCTTCAGGTTTTACAGCTTTTTTCCCAGTCTTCCCTCCTTTCATGGACTCATCGTCATCCACCGCTTCTTCATCTTCCTCTTCTTGTTGCTTAATCTCCAACTTGGGCTCAAAGCTGGTGGTGACATCCGAAAGTGCCTGCTGAGAGGTGTTGTCTGCGCTGCTAACAGATGCAGGAGTGGCAACTTGGGCATCCACTGGCAGACAGCCTTTCTGAGACAGCTGACATGAAAAGATCAGAAATGTAAAGACCACAATAGTGTAAGAAAAGGGTACCAGTTACTAACCTGGAACTGGCTTTTTTTGCAGCTGCACACTGCTGAGCGTAGACACTCACCGGAGTGGGCGGATGCTGAGACGCAAGAGCAGCGTTTGGTGTTGGAGGTGCTCCTCCTATTGGCTGCGGCGTTGCTTTCTCAGAGTTAGCAGGCTGAGATGGCTGCTGCTGCTGACTGGCACCCGAGTTTAGGTGAGGCAAACTGGGGGTATGGGGCTGTGGAGTCTGCGAGCCTGGCAGGCTTGGAGGAGGCGTGAGGTGTGGAGTGGGTGTGCGGCTGCGTGCTGGAGAGGGAGAGCTCTGTCGGACGGCTGTGCAGTGGGAAAGACTGATGGACTGAGAAGGTGTAGATGGAGGCACACTGGCTACATTGTTGGAACCTAGAGAGCCCACGGTCCCACTACCCAGTCCACCTGCAGAGCCAGGCTGGGCCAAGGGACTACTGGCCGGTGGGGTCGGGGCTGACATCGGACCATGCTGAAGCACAGACACACAAAAATATTAACAACATGCGTAATTGGTCTCTGTGAAGCACTGCTTGCTTTACTAACATATGTTAATAACTTATTCATTCCATTTAAGGAAATCGCTTCAATCAGGATCAAAAATAATTTACTAAACTATTTGCCACATTCTGAAAGCAAATGTGCAAAACATCAGTAAGGAGATCATAAGCATAATTGACATGTAATTGCATTTAGTTAACAGCAATACTTGTTTAAGCATGATGGCTCCCCATACTGGTTTTTACCGGCTCTTGATAATCTGTAGCAAACCTTGCATTCTGAACATAAAAAAATAGCTATAAATGTGGCTTTTCAGCTAATAAATGACTGTGTAGACTAACTCTTAACTTCTTGGAGCATCAAACTACAGATCACTACCACACACACACACACACAAAACTCAAAAAAATAAAAGGAACACACATAACACATCCTAGATCTGAATGAATGAAATATTCTTATTGAATACTTTGTTCTGTACAAAGTTGAATGTGCTGACAACAAAATCACACAAAAATCACCAATGAAAATCAAATGTATTAACCACTGGAGGCCTGTATTTGAAGTCACACACAAAATTAAAGTGGAAAAACAAACTACAGGCTGATCCAACTTTGATGTAACGTCCTTAAAACAAGCCAAAATGAGGCTCAGTATTGTGTGTGGCCTCCACATGCCTGTATGACCTCCCTACAACGCCTGGGCATGCTCCTGATGAGGTGGTGGATGGTCTCCTGAGGGATCTCCTCCCAGACCTGGACTAAAGCATCCGCCAACTCCTGGACACTCTGTGGTGCAACGTGACGTTGGTGGATGGAGCAAGACATGATGTCCCAGATGTGCTCAATCGGATGCAGGTCTGGGGAACGGGCGAGCCAGTCCATAGCTTCAATGCCTTCATCTTGCAGGAACTGCTGACACACTCCAGCCACATGAGGTCTAGCATTGTCCTGCATTAGGAGGAACCCAGGGCCAACCGCACCAGCATATGATCTCACAAGGGGTCTGAGGATCTCATCTCAGTACCTAATGGCAGTCAGGCTACCTCTGGCGAACACATGGAGGGCTTTGCGGCCCTCCAAAGAAATGCCACCCCTTACCATTACTGACCCACTGCCAAACCGGTCATGCTGAAGGATGTTGCAGGCAGCAGAACGCTCTCCACGGCGTCTCCAGACTCTGTCACGTCTGTCATATGTGCTCAGTGTGAACCTGCTTTCATCTGTGAAGAGGCGCCAGTGGCGAATTTGCCAATCCTGGTGTTCTCTGGCAAATGCCAAGCGTCCTGCACGGTGTTGGGCTGTGAGCACAACCCCCATCTGTGGACGTCGGGCCCTCATACCATCCTCATGGAGTCGGTTTCTAACCGTTTGTGCAGACACATGCACCTTTGTGGTCTGCTGGAGGTCATTTTGCAGGGCTCTGGCAGTGCTCCTCCTGTTCCTTCTTGCACAAAGGCGGAGGTAGCGGTCCTGCTACTTGTTTGTTGCCCTACTACGGCCTCCTCACATCTCCTGTGTACTGACCTGTCTCCTGGTAGCGCCTCCAGGCCTCTGGACCACTACGCTGACAGACACGCAAACCTTTTTGCCACAGCTCGCATTTATGTGCCTCATGATGAGCTGCACTACCTGAGCCACTTGTGTGGGTTGTAGAGTCCGTCTCATGCTACCACGAGTGTGAAAGCACCACCAACATTCAAAAGTGACCAAAACATCAGCCAGAAGGCATAGGTACTGAGAAGTGGTCTGTGGTCCCCACCTGCAGAACCACTCCTTTATTGAGTGTGTCTTGCCAATTGCCAATAAGTTCCACCTGTTGTCTATTCCATTTGCACAGCAGCATGTGACATTGATTGTCAATCAGTGTTGCTTCCTAAGTGGACAGTTTGATTTCACAGAAGTTTGATTTACTTGGAGTTACATTGTGTTGTTTAAGTGTTCCCTTTATTTTTTTGAGCAGTGTATATATAATTTTTTTAATCTCTTACACACAAATAAAAAAGGAATTTAGTTGGCTACTGGTTGTGCAAGTTCTCCTACTTAGAAAGATGAGAGAGGTCTGTAATTTTCATCATAGGTACACTTCAACTATGAGAAACAATCAGTGGCTGATATGGTAAGACTCATGACAGAAATGCTTATAGAAGTTTTCAGCACCAAAATCTTTCAGTAATTTACCCTAACCATCCTTGACAGAGTGCAGAGATTGGGTCACTTGGTGATGGGCCAACATTCAAACAGTAAACCTAGAGCTATAATTAACCTCTTCCACTCGGGTTCTACAGAAGAAAAGCCATGAGGAACTGTTATAATGGGGTCTATAATTAAATACTTGAAGAAACTAAGAATGTGATGGAAATTAAAATGCAAATAAGTGTTTAACACCGTAATCACTACACACACAAAAATAAATAAATAAAAAATATATCACAATTCTGTGCAAATGTTGTTTAAAAAAACAACAGGAAATTGTGTTACGGTTTAAGGAAGTCTTTCTTACAGAAAAGGAACATTACCTCTCTCATCTGGGTCATGCCACCTTGAGTACCAGGCTGTGCCACACCAGTAGGCCCAGTGCCTAGCATTGGACTTGATCCCTGAAACTGGCCAGGGGGTAGATACTGATTCTGCATTTGAGCAACATTAGGTGCTGCCATTCTTGCAGGCCCCATGCCCATCTGAAACATCAAAACAAATGTAATCAAGTGACAGGAAGTACAACGGTCACATGGCACACGTTCTTTATGGTAGATGCACTTATTACATTTACAGAACATTTATTTAACATTAACTAGGGCTTAATATTTTGAAGTGAGCATTGAAGGTGACAAGAAATACAGTAACCAAGTTAGGGGTTTCATGCATTTTTGGGGATGAAGTAAAACCTTATAGTAATGAAAAAGCACTTCATTATTTAATATATAAAATGGATTACTTTAAAAGAACTCTCCAAAAACTAGGTCAAATATGTTTACACTTGCTCTTAACGTTCATTTTTTCTTTTAGTGGGCTCTTCAAAATATTTCTTTCCAAGCCATAGCAGATGGACAGATGTTTCCTCTGCTTGAATGATGTTCAAAGAGAGCTTATGTAAAAAGCTCCAAAAGTAATTTCACGACTCGTTGTACATTAAGGGACAAGAGGGACTACAAAAGATTAGGTACAGCCAGACTAAACACATCACCTCAACTCACCTGATTGATGGGTCCACTAATTGGAAGAGGAGGAGTCAACCTCTGGGCCCATGGGCTGCATTGATTAAATGGGGACCTCATTCCTATTAAAAAGAAAGCAGTCGTTGAGTGCAGTGTCCATTTGTATACAGGTGTGTGCTGCCTTAACGTCCATGATAATGGCTGTGAAAAACTGTATTCCACATTAACACTATCCGCTACATAATGACTTTCCTTTTTTTTACTGCTGAAAATGGGTAAAACCTTCACTCATTGTAAAGCTGCATGCACTGTATTTATTCGGCCAGCTCCACCATCCCTGCTTCCCTCTCCCTCACTCTCTCTTCGTTACAGAAAGAGAACATTTATGTTAACGAGTCTTATGTGACAATAAAACATATTCACTTTTGTATTTATAACAGGCAGATATTTCAGAAACTGAAGAATGCACTTAACTCTGGTGCACCGCATTACAAACATGCAGTTTCTGTTTCTCTGTTTGTTTCTCTGCCCTACTGCATTGCAAAAACGCAGTACTTCATACACCGCCTGTTTCTCCATCCGCAGTGTGTCAGCTTACCGCCACAAAGAGAAACTAATTCTCAAAGAGAAACTAGTCTGCAACTGTCCCATGATTCACACACAGTTCTCACGCCAGAGAGCAGATCCAGCGCACGCAATTCACCAGTGGCATGACCTGCTGCTCCTCCTCCTCCTCCTCATCATCATCATCATGCTAATAAGGAGCACAACCCTAGCCAAACACTGATCAATTCTCAGTCTGCTCACACTGATGCCGCATGTGTTTAATAAAGCTTTCCGCACTGGAGTCTGCCATTGTGTGTGTCATAACTGCTGTACTACAACCGCTAATGTCAATTCAATATATGGGTCAAGGAGGTTCATAACCTTAATAATAAGGACCATAACCATATTGGACCATGGATGTACAGTACCGTGCAAAGGTCTTAGGCCACCATTAGACCTGCTGTATTAGCAGTGGTATAATGACCTTACATAACAGATCATCGACAATTAAACACAATGTTCAAACATGGATTCGACAAAACATAATACTCTTTTCCCATTCCCATTTGATCTTCATTCCAATATTTGTGACCTTTAGCATACGGTGGGGAAAAGAAGTATTTGATACACTGCCGATTTTGCAGGTTTTCCCACCTACAAAGAATGTAGGGATGTGTAATTTTTATCATAGGTACACTTCAACTGTGAGAGAGAGAATCTAAAAAATACATAAATAAATCCAGATAATCACATGGTATGATTTAAGTAATTAATTTGCATTTTATTGCATGAAATAAGTATTTGATCACCCACCAACCAGCAAGAATTCTGGCTCTCACAGACCTGTTAGGTTTTCTTTAAGAAGCCCTCCTATTCCGCACTCATTACCTGTATTAATCACACCTGTTTGAACTTGTTACCTGTATAAAAGACACCTGTCCACACACTCAATCACACTCCAACCTCTCCAGCATGGCCAAGACCAAAGAGCTGTCTAAGAACACCAGGGACAGAACCGTAGGCCTGCACAAGGTTGGGATGGGCTACAGGATGATGATGGTGAGAAGGCAACAACTGTTGGTGCAATCACATTAGAAAATGGAAGAAACAAGATGACTGTCAATCTTCCTCGGTCTGGGGCTCCATGCAAGATCTCACCTCATGGGGTAAGGATGATTCTGAGAAAGGTCAGGAATCAGCCCAGAGCTACATGGGAGGAACGTGGTCCATGACCTGATGAGAGCTGGGACCACAGTCTCAAAGATTACCCTTAGTAACACACTACGCCATCATGGGTTAAAATCCTGCAGGGCACATAAGGTCCTCCTGCTCACGCCAGCACATGTCCAGGCCCGTTTGAAGTTCGCCAATGACCATCTGGATGATCCAGAGGAGACATGGGAGAAGGTCATGTGGTCAGATGAGACCAAAATAGAGCTTTTTGGTATCAACTCCACTCGTCGTGTTTGGAGGAAGAAGGATTAGTCCAAGCCCAAAAACCCTGTCCCAACCGTGAAGCATGGGGGTGGAAACATCATGCTTTGGGGGTGCTTTTCTACAAAGGGGACAGGGCGACTGCACCGTATTGAAGGGAGGATGGATGGGGTCATGTATCGTGAGATTTTGGCCAACAACCTCCTTTCCTCAGTAAAAGCATTGAAGATGGGTCGTGGCTGGGTCTTCCAGCATGACAATGACCCAAAACACAATGACCCGAAGCATATCAAGGTCCTGGAGTGGCCTAGTCAGTCTCCAGACCTGAACCCATAGAAAATCTTTAGAGGAGTTGAAACTCAATGTTGCCCAGCAACAGCCCCAAAACTTGGAAGATCTGGAGAAGATCTGTATGGAGGAGTGGGCCAAAATTCAGGTGTGTGGAAACTTGGTCAAGAGCTACAGGAAACGTCTGAACTCTGTAATTGCAAACAAAGGTTTCTGTACCAAATATTCAGTTTTTCAGTTGGATCAAACACTTATTTCATGCAATAAAATGCAAATTGATTATTTAAAAATCATCCATTTTGTTCATGTGGTTTTCTGGATTTGTGTTTTAAGATTTTGTCTCTTACAGTTGAAGTGTACCTACGATAAAAATTACAGACTTCTCCATTCTTTGTAGGTGGGAAAACATACAAAATCGGCAGTGTATCAAATACTTATTTTCCCTACTGTGTCTTTCCAAAATTCCACCCTATTCCCCTTTCAAAAAAGTGATTTCTTGGCAGCTAATATTGCAAAAAGACCATTCCTGACCAAGCTACTTCATTCAGACTGTCAAATGGTTAACTTGGTATTCCGATGAAGCTGAAGTGTAAGGGGTGAGGGGGGGTCCACACTTGACACTCTAGCCTATAGAAGCTGTTTTCTGATATTTTTTTATTTTTTTTATTATTAATACATATTATTAAATGGTTAAAATACACATTTCCTGTATTTTCTGGTTGCATTCTCTAAAGCTATTGTGAAATTATGATATATGCTTGCTAAAACATTGGTATATCTAATCTAACATTGGCCTAAGACTTTTGCACAGTATTATATATGCTAAGGGACACTGTCCAAATGAAGGTTACACAGCACATACCTGTATTTCTAAGATTTAGGAGCTAATCAAAGCACATGGTAAGGTAACATCTGGTTTAGAATGACATACCACATGGTTCTGCATTCTGTTCACCATCTGTGTTGGTCCTGTAAGGCCGCACCATTGGGGATCTGATAACGGGCCTCTGCAGTGCGGGCAAGGCTGATTCTTCACCTTATAAAAATACCCACGTGCCACAAGTAGGAAGGTCACTGTTGTCCCATCATGTATGCTGCAGACAACGTGTGCTAACAACAAAAAAGTCTGATTAATACATCACCATTCATACAAACGTGGTAACTCACTAGGGGCAGTCCTTTGGTGGTCCTTGTTTGCCCCATTGCAGGGGGCCCTTTGCTGCATGCCAGTGGGAGCATTTCCAGCTGATTGGGTATCATGCTCTGCTTCTGCAACCTCATCCGCCGTTTTTTTTTTTTGGTGTGTTTTTGTTTTTGTTTTATTGTTTGGTTGTCCCCCCCCCCCCCCCCCACCCCCCCCCCCCCCCCCCCCCCCACAACCCCCCCCCCAACCCCCAAACCTCCCCCCACCCCCGCCCCACCACACCCCCCCCCAGCACCCCCCCCCCCCCCCCCCCCCCGCCCCCCCCCCCCCCCCCCCCCCCCCCCCCCACCCACTCCCCCCCCCCCCCGCCCCCCCCGCCCCCCCCCCCCCCCCACCTCCCCGCCACCCCCCACCCCACCCCCCCACCCGCCGCCCTCCCCCCCCCCCCCCCCACCCCCCCCCCCCCCTCCCCACTCACTCACACCGCCCCCCCCCCCACCCCCCCCCCCCCCCCCCCCCCCCCACCCCCCCCCCCCCCCCCCCCCCCCCCCAGCCCCCCCCCCCCCAACCCCCCCCCCCCCCCAACCCCCCCGGCCAGCACCCCCCCGCACCCCCCACACCCCCACCCCTCCACCCACCCCCCCCCCCCCCCCCCCCCCCCCGCCCCCACCCCCCCCCCCCCCCCCCCCCCACCCCCGACCCCCCCACGCCCCCTGCCCCCCACGCCCCACCCCCCCCCCCACACCCCCCCACACCCCCCCACCTCCCCCCAACCCCCCACCGCAACCCCACCCACCTCCCCCCCCCCCCACCCCACCCCCACCCACCCCCCACACCACCCCACCCCCCCCCCACGTCCCCCCCCCACCCACCCCCCCCCCCAACCACACCCCCCCGCCCCCCCCCACGCACCCCACGCCCCCCCCCCCCCCCCCCCCCCCCCCCCCCCCCCTCCCACCCCCCCCCTCCACCCCCCCCCCACCCCCCCCCCCCCCCCCCCCACCCGTACCCACCCCCCCCCCACACCCCCGCCCACCCCCCCCCCACCACCCCCCCCCGACCCCCCCCGCCCCCTCCCCCCCCCCCCCTCCCCCCACCCACCACCCCCCCCCGCCCCCACCCCAACCCCCCCACCAGCCAGCCCCCCGCCCCCCACCCCACCCCCCCCCCCTCCCCCCGTCCCCCCACCCCCCGCCACCCACTGCCCCCGACTCCCACGCCACCCCCCCCCACCCCCCCACCACCCCCCCCACCCACACCCCCCGCCCGCCTCCACCCCCACGCGCCCCCCCCCCCCCCCCCCCCCCCCCGCCCGCCACCCCCAAGCACTCCTTCCACCTGTTCTTCTGGATCTTATAGATCTTCTCTGCAAGCAAGTGGTAGTACTCTGCCTACAGGGGTGATTATAGACAAATAAACACAGCTCCAAGAGCCAAAAAACCCAGAAAACACAGCTGACATAACGGAGGAACACCATCTTTACCCTGCTGTTTGCAGATTCATACATGTCCCCCTCTACCTTACGAGCATAAGCCACTAGATTCTCCATCCGCCTGTCCTTCAGTGCAGCTGGATCTGGGGTAGGGAAGATGGCCTGGACACTGTTTCAATTAAAAGAGTAACAAGGGCACATCAGAAGATGGCATAAGGTAACGCAACATACTGTGAGGTTGTATTTTATTCCACCACAGCGCTTTGCAGAAGTCATTTCAACGTTAGTTCTACTAGTCAAGCATAAGAATAAGGTTCGTACAGTTTGTGGACGAGATGGTTCCGTAGATCCTGGGTGATGTCCTCATGCCAGTTCTTTCTCATGCCAGGACCAGCAGCTGGACTGGCCACAGCCAGTGAGCCCATACTGCCCATACCACTGCCATCACTCAACAGACTAGGAGAGGTAAAACGAACAGAATAAACCATCGGTATGCAGTAGGTTGAGAAGTCTGAGATTCTGGGACCTTTACTTACTTCTGAGCATTCATGCCGAGATGCAGCATAGAATCCGGAAGAAGGTTTGATGCTTGATTCTGAGACTGGACACCAACTGCCCCATTCACACTCATTGGATTTGCACCTGATAAAGGAAGACAATTCATTCATTTAAAAACCTGTGTGATCCAGCTAGGGAGCCGTGGTCTAACTGACAGCACGTGATGCAAGGTGGAAGCCAACCCTGGACATGGCACCAACACACATTCACACTGGGACATTGACCTCACACACATCGTCAGCATGTGAGAAGAAACTCAAGTAGCCGGAGGAAACCCTCATAGACTCCAGGAGAAAGTGCAACCTCCACATGGGGAGAGTCTAGCCTGGGGATCGAACCAGGGATCTCTAGAAGTGTGTGGCAACAGTGCTAACCACCGTGCCACCATGCAGACATACAGTGCCAAAGACTTAGGCCACCTTTACATTAGATATACCATTTTTTTAAATTAATTATATAATGACCAAATCCAAATATATAAAAATATAAAATCAGAAACAGCTCTTATATGCTACCATGGCTAGTATTCAGTGTGACCTCCCCTTACACATGAGCAATAGCGTCATCTAGCAGCTTCATCGGGATGCCAAGTTGACGCTTCTACAGTCCAAAGAAGCTTGATCAGGAACGGTCTTTTTGGAAGGGGAGCAGCCAAAAACCACTTTTTTTCCAGAAGGGGAACAGGGTGAAAAGGCTAAGATATGCTAAAGCTCACAAAGGTTGGAATGAAAATCAGTGGAAGAGAGCATCATGGAGTGACGAATCCAAGACTGAAATTTCTGGGTCCAATACATTTGCTGGCATAAATGTATTAGTTAAATATTCTTACCCATGGTGTTTAATGGCCGAGGTTGTTGGGCAGACTGAGACGGTTGGTTACCCTGGTAGGTGAGCCCCAGAGCTGCGTAGGCCCTCTCAATGGAGCTGGGGTCTATCTGGCTGGCGTGTTAAGATTTGGAGCACTATGTGGGACACCCGGCGAGGCCAACCCACGCCGCGCCTAAACTCACGTTAGAAGTGCCGAGCAGGGCTGTGGGTGAAAGAGACAGTGGGTTTTAAGGAAACAGTATGGCGAAGTCTCTGCATGAAGCAGAAAATGTATGATTACAAACAATCACATAATATAGCATGTGGAATATTAAATGAGACAAAGAGAAGCAGCATCTGTTGGAATGATACACACACTCACACTGCCTGGTTCCTCTTATCCCCTGCATTTTTTAGTGGCCAGACACACTGGGCAGTCGTGACGCGTGCAGTTCTTCCAATGGGAGATGATCTGTCTGGATGACGCACAGTGTGCGACTGCAGAGGAGACATTATAATATAAGCGATAACTAGTACATTAGAACTTCAGAACCCCTCGTCTCTCTACCTACCCTGACATGATTTGCCAGCCTGGCAATGCGTCATGTGGTTGAGGACGTTCTTCATAGTCCGGCAGTGGGGCAGGTTGCACGGACGCATCTCCCCATTAGCCTGTTCTCGCCGCTGGCATTTGTGGGCATGGAGCAAAAGCACCAGCTGTTGCTGTATGAGTTTGCGCTTCTCTGGATCGGCTGTTGGAGGAACACCCGCTCCGCCTACTACTGAAGCTGCTGATGCTGGACCAAGTCCTCCCGGGGCATTGGGTACCATCCCAGGTGCCCCTCCTGTTCCAGGACCACCTGCTGCCGACTGCTGAGAAGCCTGAGAGAGAGATGCACTGGGTTAAAAATAGAGCTGCTTTATAAGGACAAATAAGAAATTCCTATATGACAAACGGGGCACATTACAAACAAAGCTAGTGGAACTGCTTAACCACTGAACACAGAGGATAAATAGAAATAAGAGTTCCACATATTGTAAGGGTCTCACTCTTTCCTCTGCTGCCATTTATCAGTCAATCTTTCTAATAGGAACTACTCCAAAAATCCTTACTGGACATGGACGTACATACGATTGGACGTTATGTGACACATACCTGTACATGCACAAAAAATAACTCGCCTGTAAATATGTAGAAAACATCAAATGAATTAACAGATTTACACTTCTGCAAATGTTTCTACTCACCATGGCTGGCATGCCTGGCATTGGCTGGGTTTTTTTGTCCATGTTGAACTGGGCCAGACTGTTGGGCAAACCTGGTTTGTTCATGAGCTGTGGGGTAAGCCCACCTGCATTCAGGCTCTGTGCTGCATTTTGACCGTAGGGGCCTCCATAGGGTCCTGCACCTGCCATCATCCCCATCTGCATCACAGGAATAAAAGAATGATCCAAGTTACTTTTCACCCTTGTGAGAAATAACTACTACCTAAACAACCTACAAGTGAGGAGACTCTTTACATCTCACTAAAACAGCTGTCACTGCATCTGCAGTTTGAGGAGACGCTGGCACATTAATGCAACTTTTCATAATACGCCACATCTGTTACACACGTCCCCTCACAGTCAAAGTACTTCTTGTCCCAACTTTTTACATACACTCCCATGTCAACTGGCTCCATTTTATGCACCAGGATTCACTTAAGCAAGAAACAAACAGCCAACCAAATCCAACAACAGAAAAGTTAAATATTACAGATAAAATGACTACAGGAAGAGCGGATAACAACAACGGCTTACCTTGTTCAGTGCCCCAGGTTGCTGAGCTCTTAGTCCCCCTTGCCCTCCTGCTGCCTGCTGCTGCTGCTGCTGCAGTGTATCAGCCAGAATGTTACTGTTACTGCCCATCCCAGAATTGGGGTACCCCATTCTGGGTGAACCATTCATCATCTGTCCTCCCATCATGCCCTGCTGCTGAGGGCCCCCTGGCTGCTGCTGTCCATTTCCTTTCTGAGGTCCAAGCACACCTCTGCTCATTCCGCTGACCATCCCTGCCATTTGTTGCTGCTGCATCAGGCTGGCCTGATGAGGGGAGAGGTGCTGTTGCCCCTGAGGCATCATGTTCTGGGGCCCTGGAGATGATTTCACACTACCCATAAGCCCTAAAGATGCTGCTGTCTGACTGCCTCCTTGCTGTGTCGCTATGGGTGGCGCTCCAGACCGGAGCAACTCGGACAGTTGCTTGTGCTTAGCTGCTGCATCTTGGCCAACGGTGAGGATTCCTCCGAGCCCACCACCCATTGATCCACCCAGGCTGGGGTGAAGTCCAAGGTCCCCACCGTTTGCCACAGCCAACTCAGAGTTGATAAGCTCATCTGGAAGGTCGTGCTCCAGGTCAAAGGGCGAGCCAAAGTCTACAAGAAAATATGTTACTTTAAATATAGAAAAATCAACAAAGAGCTCGCTAACAATAAGAAAAACAGGTATTCTTGTGCACGGAACAGCCAAAGGCTGAAGATGTGTTTAACCTGTGCAGTATTTAAATGCATGAGATCTGTGTCCTAACTGCATGGGGCAATCCATCCCTCCCAGCATTTGCTCATGCCATTTAATTAGTGTGCAAATACTAAGTTAACTACTCGCAGAATACAAAATACAGAAATGACAAGTATGTTATGGTGTCAAACAGTGACGACATGCATGGCAATATTTTAATGTTTCTTTATAAACAGTTCCAATGTTAATCACTGGATAGTGCAAGAGAATGCACCTTGTTTGTATGTAAAGACTAAGTAAAAAATACGGCTCGTCTATATTCCATGAAGCGTTTCATGTGCATTCTGCCTCACTCAGCCAAACACACATAGGACTCGGCAGCATGATGTTACAGCAATACATACATGCAGTGACAAGTACTGGGCATAATGCTCGTCTCAGTGCTTGCATATCCATTGTTACTCACTGCATTTCTTTAACTGTTTTTGTGTTATTTGTTAAACTGCTCTTGTGTTTGCCAATAAAAATGCACATTTACAGTAGTGCTACAAAGCTTGTGAAACCCTTTACAAATGTTCTAGACTTCTGCATAAATATGACCCAAACCATCATCAGATTTTTCACACAAGTCCTGAATGTAGAAGGAGAATCCAAATAAAAAGAAATAAAAAAAAACATTTATTTACTGAAGTCAATCATCCAATATTACATATCTGTGAGTGGCATAAGTGTGTGGATCTTTGGAGGAATTTTAACCCAGTCCTCCTCAACAGCTTCAACTTTAGAATATTGGTGGGTTTCCTCAGAATAACTGCTCTGTTCAGGTCCCTCAACAACATTACTATTGAATGAAGTTGTCACCCATCTATTAACGTGTATGATTCAAATCTTAATCATTCAGAAAGAAATGTGAGACTACAAAAAGGTTTACACGCCAAATCAGTGCTCGAGTCTTTAGCACAACAAGCATCATCTTTAGCATTCAGCCAAAACAACGTGTCAGATGAGCATGAACTGCTCCGTTTAGGTCCCTCCACAACACTTCTATTGAATGAAGGTCAGAACATTGACTTGGCCATTCTAAAACATATCTTTAAGCCTCTTTAAAAATTATATGGTTGAACAACTTGCGTGCTTGGTGTAGGTGTCTTGCTGCATGACACACGTTCTCTTGAGATTCAGTTCACAGACAGTTATGTCAACTTCTCATTTCAAGATGTCCTGGTAAAGATGCCACAAAACAGATCTAGAACGTGATACTACCACCACCATATTTCACACATGGGATAAGGTTCCTACAGTGGAATGGAGCGTTGTCCTCTCTCCAGGCAGACTTTGGTAGATCTCTTTTCTTTGAATAAAACATTAGCACCTGACTGTTCCATTGACTGAAAACGCCTGAATAATTTCACCTTCAAATTAACTGATAATCCTGGAGGTTCACCTACTTTTCCCACTCGCAGACATGTAAGACTGAATCATTTTCCTCAATATATAAATAACCAAGTTTGGTATATTAGCTCTCTGTTTAATTTGTTTAAATCTACTTTTCCTCAGTAAATAAATGACCAATATAAGAGTGTGTCTTAGACCTACATTTGGGACTTTTGTGAAAATATGTTGCTTTGGATCATCAAACTTCAAAGGGTTTACAACGTTTCAAGGACCACTGCATAAAACGGCATACTGTGTATTGAATATATGCAACCTTCTTCTTCTTCTTTCGGCTTCTCCCTTTATCAGGGGTCACCACAGCGAGTTAAACGTTTCCACCTCACCCTGTCCTCCACTCTCACCCAAACTCCCTGCATATCTTCATTTACCACAACCAAATAACTCCTCTTTGGTCTCTTGCCTGGCAGCTCCATCTCCAACATCCTCCTACCAATATATCCACTATCCCTCCTCTGCACATGTCCAAACCATCTCGAATTTTGTCTCCCAATTTTCCAAGCTGTGCTGTCCCTCTGATGATCTCATTCCTAATCCTGTCCATCCTGGACACTCCTAAAGAAAACCTCAACATCTTAAGTTCTGCCACCTCCATCTCTGAATACATGCAACCAAATATCGTCCCACAAACGTGGTACGGTACCTCTGTTCAGTACCAGTCGTTGTCAAACATGGCCCATGTCAGGAAGATGTCAACAAAACACAGACACGCCACTATGAGAAGAGCCCATTCAACCACACTTGACCAGATGTGACCAGCAGGACACAAAATATTGACACCTGTCCATTTCACCCTTCCATGATTTAAATCTGTCTCCCTGCACCTTACATTAAGAGTCATCAAACTCATTCCGAAAGAAATGTGAGACTACAAAAAGGTTGACATGTCAAATCAGTGTTCAGGCATCAGCACGACAAGAAGCATCTTTAGCACCCAAGATGAGCATGAGTCTCGGTCGAGTTAAAGAAAACATGCTTGTTAATTGTCCTCGAAATGACCGAGTGCAAATACAACGCGTGTGAAGATCATGTAGTGGGGTGAAGCCTTGTGAGGAATATAATGTTAAGGCTTGAGAGGAGCGAAGAGCTGCATGAGGCTTCCGAAAACACGAACAAAAACAGTAGACACGCTGCGCTTGACTTAACTGCTGTGTGAGCAATAATAAACAGTTATTGCTAAAAGTTGGCCTTGTTTTTGTTAAATAGTACATCTAAAATGTGGTTCCTCAGCAGGTCCACCAGTAGCGTTACGGCTGAACAATGGAAACAGATGCATATGGGATGAAAAAATGACCAGAGACAATCGTGTGAAACAACCAGCCCGTGGTCAGTCAGATCGCTGGAGCACCCGTGGCAAATAGCTGTTTGTTCAGAACAGACACGACGAAAATAATGCTCACTAAAGACATTAGACAACTTTGGATTTTAAAGACGACAGCCAAGCAGTTAGCCAACTAGCTAACCAACAATGCCAGAGGGAGTCGGGAGTTGTAACTGGGCCTGGAGCTGCTGCATTTACACACGTAGTAGCTTGATGACCAGCTAACAACTTAGCTACTTTTAACTTCATCACGTCTCCACATATCAAAACAACACGCAAAACACAATGGCAAAAACACAATTCCTCGAGTGGAGTGGCTATATTGCAGTTCTGCACTACTGCGTGTTCAGAAACAGCTTCTGTTTACAATAGGGTTGTAAGTTGTTGTTTTTAAGTTAGCGAGCCCTGATCTTTGTCGATTGTTAGCCAAAGAAAGTGAGCTTTTGATGTAGCTTAGCAAGCTGCGTCCCAGACATAACATTACTTCCAAACTCCACAGCCACAACGCTTCACGACTTGGCTAAACAGTCACATTAGAAAGCGGGACATGATTTAATAAAATGGGACGTGAAGACGATTTACAGCCCCTAAAACACCACCTCAACTTAACTACTACCTATTGACAACACAACTACATTTCATTAGCAGCGTTAAACATGCTCTTCGTCGCGAACCTAAGCGTTATTTAACACATTAAATCATGTCCGCTAAAGTTGCTCCTCTGTGTTGATGGTGCACAACCTGTGAAACACCACCAACTACAGCCAAGCTAATGTTGTTGCTAACTAACATGCATAGCTCCGAGCAGTAACGACAAGCTAAAGCTAACAGTAGCTATACCCTAGCTATCATGTACGCTTCACCGTCGTCGCTTGCTACAGCAGGAAAATACTAAATCATCACACGCTTCCCCCGAACATGACAATACATGCACGCACAGATTCCGGTGTTAAAACTGATATAGAGCAAAATAAATCCCTCGTTAGTTGTGTGCGAGGTGAAATAGGAATATTTACCGTTTCCATCGCTGGCGGAGACGGAAAGTGCCGGAGAGGAGAGTTTAGGCCTCTTGGCTGAAGGCGGGCCAGACTCGAGAACGTTCTCGGCCATATTTTGACGAATTGAAAATATAATATATCCACAAAGCTCGACGTCTTCGGCTGTAAAGGAGCCGTGTTTTATCCCTCGCCTTCAAATTTCGACTTTTCCCCCTCCTTTTTAGGGACGAAGGAGGGGAAAGTCCCGTGTACAAAATACTCCTCTTTCCTAGGTTCGCCTCTCGATTTCAGCTCGGCGGATCAACCCCCCTCCCCACTGCGATTTTCTCTTCTTTATACATTTCTGCAAGCGGAGGAGGAGGAGAGCAGAACAACACCGGACAGCAGAGCAGAGGTGGGGGACCCAAGGTAGCAGTAATTAAGAAAACAACACAATAAACGTATCAACTCCTGAATCAGGAACAGAAATGAACGCGTTTCCTAATTTTGCACCGATTCCCCTACTTGCTCTGGAAGAGACGCTACTCGAAACAAAACTGTTCCTGTATGAACTTCACTTCAGGTGTCCCAAACGAACATCTTCTCACCACTTCGTGGAAGTGAAATATTTATAGTAATATATGCCTCGTTTTTTCTGTTTTTTTTTTTTTTTTTTTTTTTTAAGTATGCTTCAAAACGCATTGTTTTTAAATGTCACATGGATAACACCGCTGAACTTGAGAAGTTATGGCAGCACAAATGACCAAAAAACAAAAAATGTAGCACAAACGAACAGTAATCTTAGTTTTTAATGGTGTCCAAAAATGGCTAATGTTACTAAAGAAAATAAGTTGTACAAATGTTACTGTTATGCTCTGCACAGCATGAGGTCTAATAAGGTCGTGGACCACTGCAGGGACCAGGGTTTGACCAGGGACCATGATGGCTCTGCTGCCACCTGAATTTACAGCATTTCGCAGACACCCTTATCCAGAGCAGCTTACAAATGTATAGGTTTTACAAGGTACAGTCCAAGAACTTTAGGGCTGAGGGCCTTTCTGTAGGAGCCAACAATTAGCAGCTTGGACTCTTTTAAACCTGCTGGAACTTGAACCTTAAAACTTTGAAACAATTGTACATAACTTGCCACCATCTTCTTAGTTTTAGAGGTAGATTAAAAGAATAAAATCGACTGTTCCTTGAGGATTCCCCTACTAATGGTAATGCAAATAATTCGCCATAGTTGGAAAGGTGATTTCAAAGGGGCTCCGGGATAAATCTGTGGAAAGGCACAACTTAGGAGAAGGATACACAAAGATTTTAGAGGCTTCAACTATCCCTCTGAGTACCACTCAGAGCGTTATTAAAAGTGGCACTATGTCTATGGCAAAACCAACACCTTGCATAAATGGCAGTGCTTGAAACCTGGCTGACCAAGTCAAGAGCCTATTGATTAGAGAAGCTACCAAAAGGCTAATGACACCTTTGAAGGTCTCACAAGTCTTATTGGCTGAGGTTGGTATGTGTGTGTGTGACAATAATCAGGGAAGATATAAGCCTTTTCTAAAAAAATTTCCACATTGAGTCTTATTTCGTCTTAAGATGAAATGTGGCAAAAGTTGATTAGATGGTTACGGTTGGTTAGATTGGTTAGTATGGTTAGATACAGTGTCTTGCAAAAGTATTCGGCCCCCTTGAACTTTTCAACCTTTTGCCACATTTCAGGCTTTAAACATAAAGATATGACATTGTAATTTTTTGTGAAGAATCAACAACAAATGGGACACAATCGTGAAGTGGAACGAAATTTATTGGATATTTTAAACTTTTTTTAGAAATAAAAAAATGAAAAGTGGGGCGTGCAAAATTATTCAGCCCCCTTGCGTTAATACTTTGTAGCGCCACCTTTTGCTGCGATTACAGCTGCAAGTCGCTTGGGGTATGTCTCTATCAGTTTTGCACATCGAGAGAATGAAATTTTTGCCCATTCTTCCTTGTAAAACAGCTGGAGCTCGTGAGGTTGGATGTGGAGAGCGTTTGTGAGCAGCAGTTTTCAGCTCTTCCACAGATTCTCGATTGGATTCAGGTCTGGACTTTGACTTGGTCATTCTAACACCTGGATACGTTTATTTGTGAACCACTCCATTGTAGGATTTGGCTTTATGTTTTGGATCATTGTCTTGTTGGAAGATAAATCTCCGTCCCAGTCCCCCCTCAGGTCTTTTGCAGACTCCAAACAGGTTTTCTTCCAGAATGGTTCCTGTATTTGGCTCCATCCATCTTCCCATCAATTTTAATAAACCATCTTTCCCTGTCCCTGCTGAAGAAAAGCAGGCCCAAACCATGATGCTGCCACCACCATGTTTGACAGTGGGGATGGTGCGTTCAGGGTGATGAGCTGTGTTGCTTTTACACCAAACATAACGTTTTGGCATTGTGGCCAAAACGTTTGTCCTGACCAGAGCACCCTTCTTCCACATGTTTGGGTGCGTCTCCCAGGTGGCTTGTGGCAAACTTTTTATGGATATCTTTGAGAAATGGCTTTCTTCTTGCCACTCTTCCATAAAGGCCAGATTTGTGCAGTGTACCTTCGACTGATTGCTGTCCTATGGACAGAGTCCTCCCACCTCAGCTGTAGATCTCTGCAGTTCATCCAGAAGTGATCATGGGCCTCTGGCTGCATCTCTGATCAGTCTTCTCCTTGTTTGAGCTGAAGGGTTAGAGGGAACGGCCGGGGGTCTTTGTAGATTTGCAGTGGTTCTGATACTCCTTCCATGTCAATATGATCGCTTGCACAGTGCTCCTTGAGATGTTTAAAGCTTGGGAAATCTTTTTGTATCCAAATCCGGCTTTTTAAACTTCTCCACAAACAGTATCTCGGACCTGCCTGGTGTGTTCCTTTGTCTTCATGATGCTCCTGCGCTTTAAACAGAACTCTGAGACTATCACAGAGCATGTGCATTTATACGGAGACTTGATTACACACAGGTGGATTCTATTTATCATCATCAGTCATTTAGGTCAACACTGGATCATTCAGAGATCCTCACTGAACTTCTGGAGTGAGTTTGCTGCACTGAAAGTAAAGGGGCCGAATAATTTTGCACGCCCCACTTTTCAGTTTTTTATTTCTAAAAAAAGTTTAAATATCCAATAAATTTTGTTCCACTTCATGACTGTGTCCCACTTGTTGTTGATTCTTCACAAAAAATTACAATTTCATATCTTTATGTTTGAAGCCTGAAATGTGGCAAAAGGTTGAAAAGTTCAAGGGGGCCGAATACTTTTGCAAGGCACTGTAATACCAAGATTGAACATTTTGGACTGAAATTCAAGTGCTATGTTTTGCGAAAACCAAACACAGCACACCGCTCAATTTACATCGTACCTACTTGAAGCATGATGGTGGAAACCTTGTCTGATCACCTTTGTACCTCTGTTATTGTTTTGTTAAAGTTAAAGTTAAATGTATAAAATGTGTAAATAAAATATTTAAATGTGAAATGTTTAAAATGTAATTCAAGCTAAAAAATATGGGGTATGTTATTGGCAACTCAGGGTGCAAAGCTGGAACCAAAACTAGACATGGGCAAAATCCAGGTACACACACTCACTGGGTTGTGTTGTGTTGACCTAACGCATGTCTTCTGAATGTGGGAGGAAACCAAAGTACCTGGAGGAAACCAATGCATTCATGAGGAGAACATGCAAACTCCACTCATATGGCAACTAGGCCAGGGATCTAATTTAGACATCTGGAGCTGTCAGGAGTGCTAAACATTGCACCCTCTTTATTATAATGTTATGTTAGTACACTAATTGATCTCACCAAGAAGGAGTTGTTGGAACTGAATGAAACTTTATGTGTGTGAATGTAATGATGATATATGTAAGTGAGTACAATATTAGAGTGAAGGGATAAGTTTATTGGGGAAATCTGTACAACTGAAATTAAGCTGTATTTACCCTGTTAGGCCACCTCTAGCTTGGATACAAGATGAGATACGGTTGGGCATTGGAGGCAAACAGAATCTGTATGGTATTCTGTGGCACATTTTCCCACAGATGTTGCAGCTGGGCCTGTAGATCCTCATCCATCACACCTGCAGTTGGGGCAGTGTGAAGGCCAGACTGAAGTGCTCACCACAACGCCTACATACTCGAACCCGACCATCGTCGGATCCCAAACAGAACCTGGATTAGACACTAAAGACAATATGGTTCCAGTCTGTAGCAGTCCAGGTTTCACATTCATGAGACCACTGCAAACGAAGGGGATGGTGGCTGTCAAAGGCAGGACACATAATGGGCACTGTGACAACAAATTTCCTTTTACTAATCACATGGAAATGGTCTGGGCAGAGACTGGGTAGTGAAGGTGCCACCTGTGTCTGGACGGTGGACAGTGAAACTGTGGGAGCTGCTCATGCTTGTTGGTGGATCAAACTATCCTTTCTACTGGTGGTCTGTCTGGGCACCCGGTGTCTGTTGTGCGTGCCCTCACTAAACCACTGTTCCCAACACATTCTAACAGCTAGGTCAGAACAGCCTAGACTGTGAGATGTTTGACAAAACGACCATCTTTCCTCTGTCAGTCCATTGATGTGCCCCTCTTAGTCTGTCAACTGCATAAAACGTCTTAGTGTGTCATAGATGCGTGTCTAGCAGTAAAGGACCTCTCACCAAAAGGTAGTGTACCCAAAGGCTCCGAGAGCCTTTTAATAGGGTAGCGGGGGAAGCCCTTTTACGTCCCCTTGTGGCAAGACCCAGTGTCTAATCAGGCCACACCTGTAATCATTTACATATCCTCCTGAGACAACATTGCATGCCAAGATTTGATGTCTTTGTTTTATGTTCAGCTGTATATTGCAGTTGAAAATAATCCTACATATACATTGCAACTGACTGGGAGAGGAATTTAGGTATACACTTAAATAACAATATAGGTGTCTCTTAGAGTGGTGATTCCTACCCAACATGCACCACGTTGTCATCTGATGTCTGATACAGCTGCGTGCAAAAAAGGATCTGTCACCACCACACGTCACCACTGGAAAGTGTAAGAGTTTCATTTTCTCTCTCCTTTTATGTAATCTCCCAGTCCGTTAAAAGTCTGCATAGTCATGTGGCACTGAGTGCTGAATGATTACTTAGCATGTTGAGACACCAACAGCAATGTAATGTTGGTTGTTTGAAACCAGCTTGACACCTTTTTTTGGGAGGTACCACATCACTGGTGTCACATATTCATGGTGCTGATGTGTGGACAAATATTCAGTACTGTGCAAAAGTCTTAAGCCACCATTAGGTTTGTTGTTTTAGTAATGGTGTAAATGACAGTATATAACATGTTTTGGACTGGATTGGATTGGATTGAATTGGATCCAAAACTTTCAAACTTGGAACCATAATACTCTTTTCCACTGATCCACTGACTGAGAAATAATTCTATATGGTCACTATACCATTGCTAAAACAATGGTATATCTAATCTAATGGCAGACTTTTGCACGGAGCACGGAGTTATTGTAATTGCCAATTAAATTAAGAGAAACAGAGTCATTTGTGAATTAATCATGTCCTGAAAAACTTCACAATTTCAATGAATTATTAATTACAAAAGTTTTCATACACTAAACAGACAAACATTTGCAAATTACGCTGTTGAAAACTTGCTAATGTGAGAAATGTCCCTGACTGCATTTTTGTGAAAAATAAATGAAGAATATATTTGTAGTTTGGTCCAAATAAAGTGCTGTGGTGCTGGCTATGGTGAGTTTTAAAAAAATGAACTTGCTACTGAAAAAGCTTGTTAGGATACTTAATTATTCATAAATTTGTTAATTAATAGACAGACACGAGTAAATATTAATACATGTACAGTGGGGCAAAAAAGTATTTAGTCAGCCACTGATTGTGCAAGTTCTCCTACTTAGAAAGATGAGAGAGGTCTGTAATTCATCATAGCTACACTTCAACTATGAGAGACAAAATGAAAAAAAAAAAAATCCAGGAAAATCACAATGTAGGGATTTTTAAAGAATTTAATTGTAAATAGTGGTGGAAAATAAGTATTTGGTCACCCACAAACAAGCAAGATCTCTGGCTCTCACAGACCTGTAAACTTCTTCTTTAAGAAGCTATTTCTGTCCTCCACTCGTTACCTGTGTATTAATGGCACCTGTTTGACCTCGTTATCTGTATAAAAGACACCTGTCCACAGCCTCAAACAGTCAGACTCCAAACTCAACCATGGCCAAGACCAAAGAGCTGTCGAAGGACACCAGGAAGAAAATTGTAGACCTACAACAGGCTGGAAAAGAGTGAATCTACAATAGGCAAGCAGGGTTGGTGTGAATAAATCAACTGTGGGAGCAATTGTAAGACATACCAGACCACTGATAATCTCCCTCGATCTGGGGCTCCATGCAAGATCTCATCCCGTGGGGTCAAAATGATCATGAGAACGGTGAGCAAAAATCCCAGAACTACATGGAGGGACCTGATGAATGACCTGCAGAGAGCTGGGACCAAAGTAACAAGGCTACCATCAGTAACACACTACACCGAGAGGGACTCAGATCCTGCAGTGCCAGGCGTGTCCCCCTGCTTAAGCCAGTACATGTCCAGGGCCGTCTGAAGTTTGGCAGAGAGCATATGGATGATCCAGAAGAGGATTGGGAGAACATCATGTGGTCAGATGAAACCAAAATAGAACTTTTTGGTAAAAACTCAACTTGTCGTGTTTGGAGGAAGAAGAATGCTGAGTTGCTCCATACCTACTGTGAAGCATGGGGGTGGAAACATCATGCTGTTTTTCTGCAACGGGGACAGGACGACTGATCCGTGTTAAGGGAAGAATGAATGGGGCCATGTATCATGAGATTTTAAGCCACAACCTCCATCAGTGAGAGCATTGAAGATGGAACATGGCTGGGGCTTCCAGCATGACAATGATCCCAAACACACCGCTCGGGCAACGAAGGAGTGGCTCCGAATAAAGCATTTCAAGGTCCTGGAGTGGCCTAGTCAGTCTCAAGACCTCAACCCCATAGAAAATTTGTGGAGGGAGTTGAAAGTCCATGTTGCCCCAAATAATGGGCCAAAATACCAGCTACAATGTGTGCCATCCTGGTGAAGACTTACAGGAAATGTTTGACCCCTGTCATTGCCAACAAAGGTTATGTTACAAAATATTGAGTTGAACTTTTGTTATTGACCAAATACTTATTTTCCACCATAATTTACAATTAAATTCTTTAAAAATCCTACAATGTGATTTCCTGGATTTTTTTTTCTCATTTTGTCTCTCATAGTTGAAGTGTAGCTATGATGAAAATTACAGACCTCTCTCATCTTTCTAAGTAGGAGAACTTGCACAATCAGTGACTGACTAAATACTTTTTTACCCCACTGTAAATACAGGACACCACCAGCCTCGAACCTGAGGCATGCGGAGACTCAACAGCTTCTGTTGAGGCAGAGCACATCTTGGTGCACACTTAGACATAGCAATGTCCAGAAACCAAACTCTGTGGGCATTATGTAGAACCACCTGCTTCTTGCTCAAACGTCACCTTGCCAGAGATGGGATACAAACCAGGGAGGCTCAGCACTGCAATCCAGTGGTTTACCACTGAGCCACTCTGGTTCTTATCCCACCTTTGGTAGGGTGAGGTTTGAGCCGGAGGGGAATTATGTATATGGGGTAATCAGTAGAGCATGTTGTGCATAAGAGTCTCAAGCGGATAAAACGGGTTTAGTTGAACTGTAACCTTCCTTATCCTTCTTCCCAGATGATGTCAGCCATTCCTGTACTCTGGGCGTCTTATATGTAGTCCTGTTCAGTGTTCAGTAGGCTGCAGGTTGAAGAAATTCCACTTTAGTGTTTATTCATTCATTCATTCACGGTCTTGTCTGCTTAATTCTAGTCAGGTTCGCGGGAAAGCCGGTGCCTTGCTGGCAACACAGGGCGCAAGGCAAGAACAACTCTAGGCACACTCATACACACACTCACACAATTAACCTAACACACATGTCTTTGGACTGTGGGAGGAAACCAAAGTACCCGGAGTAAACCCACACGGACACGGAGGAGATGCAGACTCCACACAGGCGGAGCCCGGGGTCGGGATTAAACCAGGGATCTCGGAGTTGTGAGGTGGCAGTGCTAACCACTGCACCACCCTCCACGTTAGTGTGGCTTCAGGTTATTGTCCTGCTGGAAGTAAATCACCTGCATGAGGTATTTGGTTTGATTTAATTTTTAGAATCCATCTTTCTGTTGAGGTCAAAAGTAACGTTATCTTGGAAGAGCACCTTCGGCATCAGTAGCATCAAGGTCCTGTAGAAAGTGCTATTGGAGTCTATTCAGCTCCATAATATACAACCCCTAATCAAGAAAATGTTTGGACAGTATGGTAAATGCAAATAAAAAAAAATATTCAGTGTTTGTTCCATTTACATTGACTTTTATTTAATAGCAGTAAGTAAAGGATATTTCTTTTTTTTTCTGGTCAACTTCATTTCATTCGTTAATAAACATCCATTCATACTGCATTTCACGCCTGCAGCACATTCCAAAATAAGTTGAGTTGAGGGGCAATTTAGGTTTGATAATGCGCTAAAAAACTAAATAATGATGTGATTTCAAACAGGTGATTGTAATCATGATTTGGGAAAAAAGCAGTATCCACGAATGGCTGAGTTTTTGAGGAGTAAAGATGAGCACAGACTCTCCAGTCCATCAACAAATGTTTTAAAACAATGTTCCACAAAAAATATACTTGAATGGATTTGCTTATTTCAGTCCTAACTTTTCTGATTCTGCTTGTTTTGCTTGTCTTGTTGAAAAATGCATGGACGTCCCTGGAAAGATGAAGGGAGCTTATGTTGCTCTAAAAGTGTAAATGACAGAGCCTGGCTTTAGGACTTGTTGCTGATAATAGTCTATGATCTTTTGCGTCTTTTGGTCCAGAGCACCACGGTGTCCATTTCTTCCAAAAATATAGGAATACTGATTGGTCTGAGCACAATACACGTTTCCACTGTCCTCAGAAATCTCCTTTGTTCGTGCCATGATACACTTCCACAAACGTGTTGTGAAGAGGGACTTGATAGACTTTTTTTTAAAACAACATACCCACATATCATACCACTGATTGAAAACATCTGACTCTAATTTCACCTTCAAATTAACTGCTAATCCTAGAGGTTCACATACTTTTGCCACTCACTAATATGTAATATTGGATAATTTTCCTCAATAAAATAAATGACCAAGTATAATATTTGTGTCTCATTTGTTTAACTGGGTTTCTCTTATCTACTTTTAGGACTTGTGTGAAAATCTGGATGTTTTTAGGTCAGATTTCTGCAGCAGAAATCTAGCAAATTCTAAAGGGTTCACAAACTTTCCAGCACCACTGTACATTGGACACAAAACATCATATTTTTCACACAAATCCTAAAGGTATATCAAGAGAACCCAGTTAAACAAATAGGAAGGGGACAAAATTACACATGGTTATTTATTGAGAACAGTTATCCAACATTATCATCATTGAGTGGCAAAAAGTATGTGAACCTTTGCTTTTAGTATCTGATCTGGCTCATTTGCTGATCAAGTTCTGCACACCAGCTTGGAAGAAGTTAGCTCATTCCTCCATACAGAACAGCTTCGACTTGTAATGTTAGTGGATTTGCTCACATGAACTGCTTCCACAACATTTGTGTTGGATTAAGGTCAGGACTAAGGCCAATGACTTGGCCATTCTACAACCCCAAATCAGAAAAGTTGGAACAGTAGGGAAAAATGCAAATAAAAAAAACTCCCACAATGTTCCTTATGTTTCCTTTGACTTGTTATTTCGTTGTAGACAGTAAGTAAACCCAATATATTTAATGTCTTTTTTCTGGTCAACATTTCATTTTGCTAATAATCATCCATTCCTGCATTTTCATATCTGCAAACAAATTCCAAAAAACGTTGGGACCTGGGCAGTTAAGGGCTAGTAAGGAATAAAAAACTAAGTAATGATGTGATTTCAACAGGTAATGTCAAACAGGTGATTATAATCATGATTTGGTACAAAAGTAGCATCCATGAAAGGCTGAGTCTTTGAGGAGTAAAGATGGTCAAGATTATATCCAGTTTATCAACAAATGTTGTAAGAAAATTATTTTCCTAAATAAATAAATAGCCCTGTATAATATAGGTCTGTGTATATATGTCTCATTTGTTTAATTAAGTTCCTCTTCATCTACATCAAGGACTTGTGTGCAAATCTAATGATGTTTTAGGTCATATTTATGCAGAAATAAAGAAAGTTTATAAAGGGTTCACAAACATTCAAGCACCATCTATCTATGACGTACCTAAAATTTAAATTTCAGTTGAATAATATTTGCTGAATTGTTATATTTCTTACTCAAAATATGTTTTCAATAAAAATAGCAGATATTTACATTCTCCCTAAAGTACATGCAAATGATTGTACTCAATACAATGATCATTTATGGTGCAGGCTATGATTGTATGTGAACCCCCCGAGCTGAAAACTTCTCAAAAAAAAACAACAACAGCAAAAAAAAAAAAAAAAAAACAACAGATGTAAGTTTAATGTCTGCTGTCTGAAGACCTATTCATGAGAACCATGCTTCCAAACAATCTACAACACCAACAACAATATTCTGTAGGCATATGAGACAATAGTTTTTTTTTAATGAATGGACAAATAGTACCTCATCTCAGCCTAGAAGCATGTTGGATGGAACCTCATAGTTTGGATCTGCTTTGCTGCTTCAGGCCCAGGACCATTAACAATCACTGAGAAAACACTCAATTTTAAAATCGCATGAAATAATACTGAATAAGATCAGGGTAGCCCTACTGTCATGTGGAGAATAAAAAGGTAAAAAGTTGAATGATACAAAAGACAAAAACAAAGAGGCAAATCAAGCACAAAGCTAAAAAATAAAAAAATCATTGTCATTGATGCTGAAGCAGGTTCTACCAATATATGTAACACAAGCATTTGATTCATTCATTCATGTTTTCAATAATGAAAAAAAGTATATTGGATTCACCATTTTTATAGCGCATTTGTACACAGAAGCAGTGCAAAAGAGTTTTAAAGTAGAAACACAATATAAACTAAGAAGTAAAATGACAATAAGAATAATTACAAAGAGGTAATATGAGAGATAGGAATATGCAAAAAGTAAAATTGCAAATTAAACTAATTGAATTACAACTACAAAGTAAACTAGCCTACTTTAAAATGTGAGAATTTACATTAAGATGCAGGAAAGGAACTGTAGTAGTTTAGCAGTTAAATTGTTGGACTATGGGTGAGAAGGTGTAGGGTTCACATCCTACTTCTGCCAAACTGGCACTGTTGAGCCCTTAAGCAAGATCCTTAATCCCAAAACTGCTGGAATTGTAAGAGTCTATCAGTTGTAAGTGGCTCTGGATAAGTACTTCCATTAAATTAGTAAATGTAAATTATTTGCACATTGCCCACCAGAAGGTAGGAGTGCAGAATACTGGCCCTGGGGATGTAAATGTCTGCATGACCACCACTGATCAAATGAAATGGATTGTTGGTTTTGTAAATGAAAACTTTTACCAAACCTCTGCAGGTTATGACTTTAAATATCACATATTTCTGGAAAATTATTGAACCACTAAGGAGACACTTCTGAGTTCGGAGACCTAACAAAGGATATTTAAGTAAACGTATCCGAACGTTTGCACACGACGACATGAGCACAGTCAGCATATCGTTTGCTTGTACAAACACTTTATTGTTTATTTCGAAAACTCAGACTTCCATATTTGTAGAGCTTTTCGCTAAAAACATCGGTAGGTTCCACCGAGATTTGAACTCGGATCGCTGGATTCAGAGTCCAGAGTGCTAACCATTACACCATGGAACCACGATGACGAAGTGTCAATCTATGACATTCAAAGAGGTACAGGATTAAACTGGAACGCGAATTAAGTGATTTATACTATGGGGTATACAATTTTGTTTTCCAAATGCTGTGTAACCGTAAATGTTTCGAATTTGTTAAGCCACGGCTTGATTTTCGCAGAGTGTTTAATTTCACACGGTGTACGGTACGAACGTGTACAAGCTACGGTGTAGTCTAACATTCGCTCCAATGGATGGCAGTAATACGCTTTGGACGGTTAGTTTCATAATGGATACAGAAGAAGCGCGTAAGCATTTGGAGGGACTATTGTGTTTACATGTGGTGCCGCAAGAAAATAGTTTCAAACCGCTCGTGTGTTTTTTAGACCATCCCCTTCGGTAATATAAGTCTGGAACATCCAGATCTTCAGTGAACACCAGGTATGTTGGGATATGTGTTGAAGAAACTGAAACTATGTGGACAAGTGTTGTTGTTGCGTACACTTTTGCACCATTCACCCTATCAAATGTATCAGAGCCGCACAGAAATAGATACATGCACTGCATGAACAAAAGTATTGGGACACCCCTTTATCATTGAGTTCAGGTGTTTTTCATTCAGTCACGGGTGTATAAAATCAAGCCATGCAGTCTACCTTTACAGACATTTTGTGAAAGAATGGATAGTTCTAAATCAGTGCACATTTTAATTGCTTTTCCTGTTAAACACACGAACTTTAACTCAGTACTAGGCTTGTTAATGGCCCTAAGTAGTTGGATAAGGTGTTGGGAGCAAGGAAAGCACTAAAAAACGTGTAGAGCGATGGGGCCTCCAGGACAAGGATTGAGAAACACTGTTCAAAAGAGCTCACTGAATTCTAGCATGCAAGGGTAATAGGATGCACAAGACAGTTTGTGAAATTTCCTTCTCTCCTAGATATTCCACGATCAGCTGTGAGTGGTTTTTATTGAAAAGTGGAAGTTGTTTAAGGAATCACAGCAACTCACAAAGTGACAGACCATGAAAAAGTTACAGGGCTAAATGTCGCAAACCTCCTCAGGCATTACTGTCAGCACAAAAAACTGTGTGCTGGAAAATTCATGGCATGGGTTTCCACGGCCGATAAGCTACATTCAAGCCGTACATCAGCAAGCACCATGGGAAGCTTTTGGACAGAGTGGTATATAAAAGCTTTGGATAGAATGGTGGCAAAAATTCCCACCAGACACACTGCAAAATCTCATAGAAAAGCCTTTCCAGAAGAGTGGAAGCTGCTGTAGTAGCAAAGGGAGACCAACCCATATTAATGCCCATGGATATAGAATGGGATGTCATAGAAGCCCCTGTAGGTGTCCACATACTTTTGTCCATAGAGTGTGTGTTGTGTGCCGTATACATTGCTACAGTGGGGCAAAAAAGTATTAGTCAAAGCCACTGATTGGTACAAGTTCTCCTACTTAGAAAGATGAGAGAGGTCTGTAATTTCATCATAGGTACACTTCAACTATGAGAGACAAAATGAGGAAAAAATCCAGGAAAATCACATTATAGGATTTTTAAATAATTTAATTGTAAATAATGGTGGGAAAATAAGTATTTTGGTCACCCACAAACAAGCAACATTTTTTGGCTCTCAAAGACCTGTAACTCTTTTGTAAGGAGCTCTTCTGTCCTCCACTCGTTACCTGTATTAATGGCTCCTGTTTGACCTCGTTATCTGTATAAAAGACACCTGTCCACAGCCTCAAACAGTCAGCCTCCAAACTCAACCATGGACCAAGACCAAAGAGCGTCGAAGGACACCAGGAAGAAAATTGTAAGACCTGCACCAGGCTGGGAAGAGTGAATCTACAATAGGCAAGCAGGTTGGTGTGAATAAATCAACTGTGGGAGCAATTGTAAGAAAATGGAAAAGACATACAAGACCATTGATAATCTCCCTCGATCTGGGGCTCCACGCAAGATCTCATCCCATGTGGTCAAAAATAATCATGAGAACGGTGAGCAAAAATCCCAGAACTACACGGAGGGAACCTGATGAATGACCGCAGAGAGCTGGGACCAAAGTAACAAAGGCTACCATCAGTAACACACTACGCCGAGAGGGACTCAGATCCTGCAGTGCCAGGCGTGTCCCCCTGCTTAAGCCAGTACATGTCCAGGCCCGTCTGAAGTTTGCCAGAGAGCATATGGATGATCCAGAAGAGGATTGGGAGAATATCATGTGGTCAGATGAAACCAAAATACCATAAAAAATACCACAATATTCAATTAAATTCTTAAAAAATCCTACAATGTGATTTCCTAGATTTTGTTTCTCATGTTGTCTCTCATAGTTGAAGTGTACCCATGATGAAAATTACAGACCTCTCTTATCTTTCTAAGCAGGAGAACTTGCACAATCAGTGGCTGACTAAATACTTTTTTGCCCCACTGTATATATTGGTCTGCTGTTTTTCCAATGCTGGCCCTCCGATTATTGTTAATATTAATTAACATTTCTCTCTGGTTTAAGATTTCAGAATATCTGATATTGCCAATTACACGTTTCATCCGAAAGATTCGTCCAAATCCTATAAACAACGACGAAATGCCACACCGTTGTGCAGCATACGGCTGTGGAAAGACTACCCACGACAATGTTAGTCTCTTCCGATTTCCCAAGGAGTCTAGTGAGTTTCACAAATGGGAAAAGCAGGTCCAAAAAACACGATCCCAATGGTATGCCAGGACCTACTCTTTCTTGTGCTCTGAACACTTCAGTAAAGATTGTTTTGAAACCAGATCCAACTTGGTCACAAAGAGCTTGGGCAGCAAAGGACTCAAACTGAAGGAAGGTGCGATTCCGACCGTTTTTATAAGGCCGTCATGTATGAAATGTGGTGGCAATGGAAGGACCTGCTCCGTGTGCAGTCCAATAAGAAAAAAGCAGAGTTTGAGCACAGAACATCAGAAGCAAGACTCGGTGAGTACAAGCTTATGCTTTCTTTTTAACACAGAGTGTTTCAGTTCAGAACACAGTGACTCGAAACCAAGAGCTCTTCAAGCTCCTAATCCACCTGGATTGGGTAATGAAGGGTTGTACAACTCATAGTACCTTAAGGATGGGTGAACAGCACTTGCGTTGCCTTAATGTCAGGGCCGTTTACTAACTCAGGTCGCCCTGGTGTCCTTTCCCTACATTTGAAGAGCTATATTTTTTTATCTAATTACTTGGTCCCCATTTGTAATTTTACTATTTATTTTTGGCTGTTATGTCATTGACTAGAAAACTTAAATGTAAAGCGTATATGGGTCTGAGTCAGTATACACTGAGTAACCTCTTCATTAGATAACACGGTCTGGTGATGTACACTGCTCAAAAAAATTAAAGGAACACTTTGAAAAGCAATCAGATCTCAATGGGAAAAAAATATCATGGCTGCGTCGGATTGGACTGAAACATAAATGTCCCAGAGTTGTTCTACTGGATTTAGGTCAGGCGAGCAGTGGGGGGGCCAGTCAATGGTATCAGTCAAGTCAAGTCAAGTCCAAGTCAGATTTATTTATATAGCGCTTTTTACAATGGAGCATTGTCTCAAAGCAACTTTACAAGTTTAGATTATCTCCTAATAACTACGTCCAATCTCAAATTGAGCAAGCCTAGGGCGACAGTGGCAAGGAAAAACTCCCTAGTTCTAGGAAGAAACCTTGGGAGGACCAAGACTCAAAAAGGGACCCAACCTCCTTGGGCGGCGTAGATGATAAATCTAAGAGCGAACTAAAGTCATGGAGTCAAAGTTTGAAAAGAATGTCAGTTCCTTCATCCTCCAAGAACTGCCTGCATACTCTCACCACATGAGGCCTGGCATTGTCGTGCACCAGGAGGAACCCAGGACCCACTTCACCAGCGTATGGTCTGACAATGGGTTAAAGGATTTCATCCCAATTCCTAATAGCAGTCAGGGTGCCGTTGTCTAGCCTGTAGAGGTCTGTGCGTCCTTCCAGGGATATGCCTACCAACCCTGAACCACCACCAGCCGGCCATGCTGAATGATGTCTCCAGAGCCTGTCATGTCTGTCACGTGCTCAGGTGAAACCTGCTCTCATCTGTGAAAAGCACAGGGCGCCAGTGGCGGATCTGCCAATTATGGTGTTCTATGGCAAATGCCAATCAAGCTCTACAGTGCTGGGCAGTCAACACTGGGTCCACTACAGGACATCAGTGACCCTCATGAACTTTTTCTTGATTGTTTGGTGGTCTGCTGGAGGTCATTTTGTAGGGCTCTGGCAGTGCTCATCCTGTTCCTTCTTGCACAAAGGGCTTAAGGACCTTCCATGACCTCGACCAGCTCTCCTAGAGTAGCTGCCTGTCTCCTGGAATCTCCTCAATCCTCTTAAGACTGTTGTGGGAGACACAGCAAACCTTCTGGCAATGGCATGTATTGATGTGCCACCCTGCAGGAGTTACCCATCCTACCTGTGCAACCTCTGTAGGGTCCAGGTACCTCACCATGGTACTGGTAGTGACCCTGACCATAGCCAACTTGCAAAACTGGTGAAAAATCAGCCAGAAAAGACAAGGATGGACAAAATGTCAATGGCCTTCACCATTAAACCAATTCTGTTTTGGGGGTCGTCTCATTGTTGCTCCTCTAG
This sequence comes from Ancistrus triradiatus, assembly GCA_025084515.1. NCBI lineage: Eukaryota > Metazoa > Chordata > Actinopteri > Siluriformes > Loricariidae > Ancistrus > Ancistrus triradiatus. Next base: position 10,888 of record JAJAGP010003802.1, on the reverse strand, counting down.
TGCACATTTTGTTAATTTCATTCACACCAAAGCAGCTGAAACTGATGAACAACCCCAGGGATTACTTATAATAGGACTCTCTTGTACTCCCGCCTCTGCTCGTGGATCTGCAGCGTTGATTCGCTGTTTATGTCCTCAGTGTCCACAGATAAGACACATTTATTTCCTTTTAGAATTAGTTATGATTTTTAAGACTTTGGTTGTTAAAGCGAATGGACTTGATCGGGTGGAGGTTAAACACCTCATATGTGTAATTAATCACACTTAGTTTTCTGACAGTAGTTGGTTAACGTAAAGATGAGACCTAATTGAAAATGACAGATGCCTCCTTTAGCACATTAATACTTCCACACTTGGAATGACTATTTTCCGTACAGCTGATTTTCTGACTAATAGTTCCCCTATTGTGTTTCTTTGTTAGTTCACAAAGGAACATTTGGTTCCTGTGAGAACGACCATCGAGGAAGAAGAGGAGCAAGAGTTTCTTGAGCAGCTAACTTCTGAGGATGAAGGGGCTATTAGCCCTACATTTGGTCCTCTATCTCCACACAATGGTGAATCAGGTACAACTAACAAACCATTGTTGGATTTTATAGGCTTATCGGATTGAAATCGTCACTCTCATTATGATTTGTGTGTATATAGATAAAACAGACAGTGCAGCAGGGTAAATCTGAATACACTCACCAATCACTCGGGTACACCTCCCTGTTTCTGCACTCATATCAGTTCCATTGACTATGTAAATTTACTATAAGTATGATGTATAGCTCTTATAAATGGGCAAAGTGCATTGTGATATCATAATTGCGTATCCAAAATGGTGAGCACAGAAGTTGGAGATTTTGTCCTACACATATTTAATTCACAAAATGTTCTTACTGAATACTGAATATCGGTCCAAAAAAGGTCACCACCTGGATTTAACTAAGAAAATAGTTAAATAATTAAAAAAAGAGCCTCCCATTGGATAATTACTGCATTGGTGATTATGTTTCTGCTGGCAACAAGTTATTGAACCCTAACTGATGCAGTGAGGAGCTTCTCATTTGTTAAACAACCATGTTGGAAGACATATCCTGTGGTCATGGAAAAGATGTTACTCTGTTTCAGAAGGGTCAAAGAGTGGTTCAGAGAGCATGAGACATCATTTTCACACATGGATTGGCCACCACAGAGTCCAGACATGAAGCCCATTGAGAATCTTTGGGATGTGCTGGAGAAGACCAAATCTCCCATCATCCATACAAGATTTTGGGGGGGAAAAATTGATGCAACTGAACAAGTGGACAGAAACAAATGTTTTGACATTGCAGAGGCAGTCCTGTCCAAAGTTGCATTAACGTTTCCCCAAGATCTTGTACTGATGATGGGAGATGTTCCACTGCACAGTCTTCTCCAGCACTTCCCAAAGATTCTCAATGGGGTTCATGTCTGGACTTGTGGTGGCCAATCCATGTGTGAAAATGATGTCTCATGCTCCCTGAACCACTCTTTGACCCTTCTGAAACAGATGAACATCTTTTCCACGACCACAGGATGTGTCTTCCAACACGGTTGTTTAACCAATGAGAAGCTCCTCACTGCATCAGTTAGGGTTTAATAACTTGTTGCCAGCAGAAACATAATCACTAATGCAGTAATTATCCAATGGGAGGCTCTTTTTGTTAACTTTTTAACTATTTGCTTAGTTAAATCCAGGTGGTGATCTTTTTATTGGCTGGTCGGTGTATATGTGTGTAACTTTCAAAATGACCTCTCTGTCTGCAGTGGTGTGTGAGATGTGTGGCATTACTGGCACTCGAGACACCTTTTATTCCAGATCCAAGCGCTTCTGCAGTACGTCCTGCTCCCGCTCCTTCTCTTCCAACTCTAAGAAATCCTCTATATTGGCACGGTTGAGGGTGAGCAGCAAAGCTACGAAATGAATATATTTTACATACCTTTTTCTTCTGCACTCTTTAAGCTGTGACACAGTCTGTTAGGCATTTCTTCACATACTCACCTCGTTGCACAGACCCATATGGATACATTGTACTTTTCATATTGTACCTTTTTCATATTCATTATGTACAGGTGATGCTCATGTGATGCAGCGGATTAATATGGGATTAATACCCCGGTGATGTAGGTTTGAGTCTGTTATGCGGTTATACAGGGAGATGATGCTGGAAATTGTTGGTGCTATTCGGATGTATAAACATCTAAAAAGGACTGCCTGTAGAAAACAATCAAGTTTCTCCACTCACTTCTGAGATGCTGTTTGCCTATCTCTATGTGCCGTCTATCTAACGTTCTTTGGCTGTTCTCAGGGGTTTATCATGGATAAAATTAACCACTTTATGTCTGCCCATGCTCAGGGGAAGCCACCAGTTCGGAAGGTTCCAGCACCACTGCTTACTGCTTCCCCTCAGGTAGAAAGCACAGAACATCATCAAGGAAGCAAAACTGTTAGGCCAGAAGGTGAGTCCAGTGTTTATTTAACATTGTCTAATTCTGCTGAGAAAGTTTACTTCGTGCCCTTTCCTTGTCACTGTTATTTGTAGTTTTATTTCTTTTGTGCAGCCTCTCCTGGCTTTGACTGGGGCAGATACCTTAAGAAACATGGCTATCTTGCTGCCCCTGTGTCCTGCTTTCGACATGTAAGTGGGGCTTTTACGTACATTAGTTGTGATACAGAGTCTGAGACAACTTGAGAGAAATGGTTATGCTCCAGTTTAAAACAAACCTTAGTGAAGTTCAATTAACTAGAAACCAACCCTGACCCGCCTGTAGCCTTGGGCTTGTGGGCAGGCTACAGTGGAATGTGAGACGGAACGTTAGTGCCAGAGGACCCCAAGTGCTGCAGAAGCAAGAGCAATGTGCTGTGCATTCTAAATATCTGGGCTGTACAGTTCAGACTCTGTCCTTATATTATTGCTTTAATTCAGTCCTGTCCTGCTATGCAGTTTTGGCTGTCTGATTTCCTGCCATGACGCACAGTGGTGCTTGAAAGTTTGTGAACCCTTTAGAATTTTCTATATTTCTGCATAAATATGACCTAAAACATCATCAGATTTTCACACAAGTCCTAAAAGTAGATAAAGAGAACCCAGTTACACAAATGAGACAAAAATATTATACTTGGTCCTTTATTTATTGAGGAAAATGATCCAATATTACATATTAGTGAGTGGTCGATCAACAAAGATCACTCCAAGAGCAAGGTGTGTAAAAGTTGGCGAGGTCACAAAGGAGCCCAGGGTAACTTCTAAGCAACTGAAGGCCTCTCGCACATTGGCTAATGTTAATGTTCATGGGTCCACCATCAGAAGAACACTGAACAACAATGGTGTGCATGGCAGAGTTACAAGGAGAAAGCCACTGCTCTCCAAAAAGAACATTGCTGCTCGTCTGCAGTTTGCTAAAGATCACATGGACAAGCCAGAAGGCTATTGGAAGAATGTTTTGTGGATGGATGAGACCAAAATAGAACTTTTTGGTTTAAAAGAAAAGCGTTATGTTTGGAGAAAGGAAAACCACTGCATTCCAGCATAAGAACCTATCCCATCTTGTGAAACATGGTGGTGGTTAGTTTAGTATCATGGTTTGGGCTTGTTTTGAGGCATTTGGGCAGGGACGGCTTACCATTCATTGATGGTGGAACAATGAATCTGGGAATTCTATCAAGAATTCTAAAGGAAAATGTCAGCATCTGTCCATGAACTTAATCTAAGAGAAGGTGGGTCAGGCAGCAAGACAACGACCCAAGGCACACAAGCCGTTTCTACCAAAGAAATGGTTTACAAGAAGAATAAGTTAATGTTTAGGAATGGCCAAATTTCCAAGTCCTGACTTAACCAATGGAAATGTTGTGGAAGGAAAGAAGCGAGCAGCTAATGGAGGCAGGAAACCACCAACAGCATCCCAGAGGCTGAAGCTGTTCTGTACAGAGGGAATGGGATAAAATTCCTACAAGCCGGTGTGCAGGAATGATCAAACAGCTACAGGAAACGTTTTTTAGCGCAGTTATTGATGCACAGGGGGGGTTCAACCAGATACTGAAAGCAAAGGCTCAAACTTTTGTCAATCCTAATATTGTTTTAATTATTCTATGATTTTCCTCAAATAATAAATTTTATATTTTGTTAACTGGGGTTTCTCTTTATCTACTTTTAGGACTGTGTGAAAAATTGATGATGTTTTAGATCATATTTATGCAGACATGTAGAAAATTCTAAAGGGATCACAAACTTTCAAGCACCACTGTATTGTGTACATTAATATCCCCACTCGATACTCAAACTACTAGCTCCTGCAATAACAAATGCCAATCCAAATGGCTTGCAGAAAAATCGCATTCTGAGCTTAATGTGTGTGCATTAGCAGAGAGTACTGGACATTCACTAACCTCCTATCAGTGAGTAACCTAAACATGTTATTCAGTGGCTAATTATAAGATAATTGTTGTGTATTTTATATTACGATGGGGATACATTCCAACAAATCCATAATGAATTTAATTTAGCCTAAATCGAGGAGTTTAATATATACTGTATATATTATTACATAGCTAGTATTAAACACATTTGAAACACGACTGCAGTTTTCCTTGACAACATTTCCCAGTGTTGATCACTCCCGCCACGTGACTCCCTACATCATGCACTGCCGAGGGCTGGACAGTATCGGAGTGCTTAGTGTACCTTACACATACTTAAAACCCTTGCATTAAACTACAGTTGGGCAAAGGCACCTATTTATGTGCATTATAATGTATTGTTAATTATGGACTAACAAATCTTACATACGAGTGCTGATTGCTGTCCACATAGGTTCCACTCTGTGCTCAGTGGGAAGACATTGAGGTTGGATTACGGGTGGAGGTTCAGAATAATCGCATCCCTTTGCAGACCAAGGTTTACTGGATCGCCACTATCATTCGACTAACGGGTACACAATTGGTTTTTTGTTTGTTTGAATTTTTAGTCAAAGTTGGGGCTCAACTTTATTGTCAGTAACTATTCTAGCGCTGTTAATCACATTTTTGCTGCTTGACTCCGTGAAGGACCCTTCCATTGGAGTTTGTAAAGCTGAAGACGTGTGTCAGAGTCGGGGGGCACTTACAGTGGGGCAGAAAGAAGAAAAAAGTATTTAGTCAGACACTGATTGTGCAAGTTCTTCTACTTAGAAAGATGAGCGAGGTCTGTAATTTTCATCAAGCTTACAATTTCAACTATGAGAGACAAAATGAGAAACAAAATCCAGGAAATCCACCATTGTAGGATTTTTAAATCATTTAATGTAAAATTCCTGTGGAAAATAGTATTGGTTCAATAAACTGTGGTTACAATCAATTCAACATTAATCTTTGTGCCAATGACAGAGGTCAAAACCGTTCATGTAAGTCTTCACCAGACAGATTGGCACACACTTGCTTTAGCTGGTTATTTGGGCCCCTTCCTCCATGCAGATCTCCTCTAGACGGTGAGGTTTTGGGGCAACATGGACTTCAACTCCCTCCACAATTTTTTAGGGGTTTTGGGTCTGGAGATGGCTAGGCCACTACAGGACCTGACATTATTTTTTACGGATCCACCATTCGTTGCCCGAGGCGGTTTGAGCGGTGGTGGCTGTTTTGGGATCATTGTCATGCTGGAAGACCCAGCCACGGTCCATCTTCAATTGCTCTCACTGATGGAAGGAGGTTTTGGCTTTAAAAATCTCACGAACATGGCCCCGTCATTCTTCCCTAACAAGGATCAGTCGTCCTGTCCCCTCCTCTGCAGAAAAAACAGCCCCAAAGCATGTGTTTCCACCCCCATGCTTCACAGTAGGTATGGTGTTCTTGGATATTTGAACTCGGATTCTTCTCCTCCAAACACGAACAAGTTGAGTTTTTACAAAAAGTTTATTTTGGTTTTCATCTGACACAGATATTCTCCCAATCCATCTCCTGATCATCCATATGCTCTCTGGCAAACTTCGAGGGCCTGGAATGTAATGGATACTTTAGCAGGGGGGCCACCGCCTCCTGGCACTCAGGATCTGAAGTCCCCTCTCGGCGTAGTGTGTACTGATGGTAGGCTTTGTTACGGTCCCTTCGGTCCCAGCTTCTGCAGGTCATTTCATCAGGTTACCTCTGTGTAGTTATGGGATTTTTGCTCACCGTTCTCATGATAATTTTGACCCCACGGGATGAGCTCTTGCGTGGAGGCCCCAGATCGAGCGGGGGGCAGGCTTACAATGGTTTGTATGTCTTCCATTTTCTTACAAATTGCGCCCAACAGGTTGATTTATTCACACCAACTGCTTGCTATGTAGATCTCTTCCCAGCCTGGTGCAGGGTCTACAATTTTCTTCCTGGTGTTCCTCGACAGCTCTTTGGTCTTGGCCTGGTTGGTTGGGTCTGAAGTTTGAGCTGTGAACAGGTGTCTTTTATAAGATAACGAGGTAAACAGGGCCTTAATACAGGTAACGAGTGGAGGACAGAAGAGCTTCTAAAGAGAAAGTTACACGCCAGCACCCCCGTCCCGAGAGCCAGAATTCTGCTTTGTTGTGGGTCAGCAGTGACCCCACAACCAATACCCTTTACTTTCACCATGATTACCACCCCCTTGACAAATTCTTACCAAAACAAACTCCGCGCCCCCACAGTGTGATTTCCTGGATTTTTTGACCTATTTTGTCTCCATAGTGAGTGTAGCTATGATGAAAAGATAACATTACAGGACTCTACATCTTTCTAGTAGGAGAACTTGGCCAATCAGTGGCTGACTAAATACTTTTTTTGCCCCACTGTAAGTAGTCTCATCTTCAACAGGGAGAACCACTGGATTAGAGAGAATATGCAGGTGGAGGGCAACCAAAACGCTATTACCTACAATAGGACAGGAACATACATGTACGAACGCTATTTACAGCTTGTTACAAATAATTAATGGAAAGTCATACACACAAACATGAGTAACTCACACATAAAAGTCTCTAAACACATCAACTGAGACACACACACAAATGATGGAGTCCCGCTTTTAAATTCCAGCCTCTGCTAGTGGATCTTGACTGGCTATTTGAAGCTGCAAAGTCCATAATTAAAAGACAGATTTTTATTGACTATTATAATTTATTATAATTAAGACCTCAGTTGTTAAAGTGAATGGACATTAAACGGCACTTACCTGTAGTGTTATCTGTAACATTTATTCATGATCTCTAACGTTACAATTAAAACATTGAGGTCACTCTTTATCCTTTTACTTTTTTCAGGTTATAAGGCCCTATTACGATATGAGGGATTCGAGGAGGATAATAGTCAGGATTTTTGGTGTAACCTGGCTACTGCTGATGTCCATCCTATTGGCTGGTGTGCAGTGAACAGCAAGTTACTAGTTCCCCCTCAAGGCAAGTCACATTTCTATTACTCATGTTGTGTCAGAAACTTTTTGTGGGTAAGTTAGATAGCATTATTTAAATGAGCTCTATTATTTTTGTTCATAGAGTTGAATTTGATTTGTTTTCAGTAATAAGCAAACGGATAACTGATTGGAAATCATACTTGATGCAGAGACTTGTAGGAGCATGTACAATACCTGTGGAATTTCATGTGAAGGTAACACCGGTTGCCACTCGGGTTCTGTATTCAGTCCAGTTTAAAGCATGGTACACAGTTGGTTATCTCCTCCTGCACTGTGATTTTTTTTGTCTCAGCTGGCGGAGAGCCTAAAGTACCCCTTCAGGCAGGGGGCCGCGTGGAGGTGGTGGATCGCTCTCGTCAGCCGCCGAAACCGTTTATAGCAGTGGTGGATAACTGTGATAGGGGGCGTTTGAGGGCTAATATATTGAAGATGCAGGAATTGGATCCTCGGGAGAAAAGACAGAAGAAGTGCTGGTCCAGACTTTTGGTGTTCACATGTGGCAGTCCTCTGGTCACCCCATACATAAACTGGTCATCTACAGGGGGACATCCATTAAAGGAAAAAGGTTAGACGGTCCACCAGCAGGGATAGATGATGCTTTTTAATGTCTGGGGGATTGAGTATAAAGCCTTATGGGTTCGATTTGCTATTCAGTGGTTCTCTTTTTTAGTTAGCACCACCCCATGGGGAGATGAGAATATTTTCATACATATGACCTCTAAAACACTCATCAGATTTTTCACACAAGTCCTAAAAGTAGATAAGAGAAACCCCAGTTAAAACAAATGAGGACAAAATGATCCAATATTAATATTAATGAGTGGAAAAGTATGTGAACCTTTGCTTTCAGATCTGGTGTGACCCCCCTGTCAGCAATAACGCAGCTAACGTTCTGTAGTGCTGCTCAAAGTCTGCACACCGGCTTGGAGGATTTTAGCCCATTCCTCCGGCAGAACCGCTTTCAGCTCGGGATTGTTGGTGGGTTTCTCACATTAGCTGCTCGGCTTCAGGTCCTTCCACAACCTTTCAATGGATTAAGTCAGGGACTTTGAATTGGCCTTTCCAAAAACAGGAACTTATCTTCTTAACATTCTTTGGTAGCGAAACGGCTTGTGTTCTCTTGTCTGACATTGACCACCTTTTCTGAGAGTCAGAGCATTTCTCGGAGATAATTCAGAATTCATTGGAAGCCGTTCTGGTCAGTGCAAGCCAAAACAGGACCAAACCTAAAATAACTACCAACCACCATCTTTCACAGAGGGATTTCACTTTCTTTTAAAACCAAAAAGGTCTATTTTGGTTGTTCAGTGTTCTTCTGATGGTGGACTCCTGAACATTAACATTAGCCCTGTGAGAGACGCCGTCAGTTGCTTAGAAGTTTACCCTGGGGTCCTTTGGGACCTCACAACTATTACCACCGCCATTGCTCTTGGAGTGATCTTTGTTGGTTGGACATTCCTGGGGAGGGTAACAATGGTCTTGAACTTCCTCCATTTGTACACAATATGTCTGACTATGGATTGGTGGAGTCCAAACTCTTTAGAGATGGTTTTGTAACCTTTTCCAGCCTGATGAGCATCAACAACTCTTTTTCTGAGGTCCTCAGAAATCTCCTTTGTTCGTGCCATGATACACTTCCACAAACATGTGTTATGAAGAGCAGACTTTGATAGATCCCTGATCTTTATATAAAACAGGGGGCCCACTCACACCTGATTGTCATCCCATTGATTGAAAACACCTGACTCTAATTTCACCTTCAAATTAACTGCTAATCCTAGAGGTTCACATACTTTTTCCACTCACTAATATGTAATATTGGATCATTTTCCTCAATAAATAAATGACCAAATATAATATTTTCTCTCATTTGTTTAACTGGCGTCTCTTTATCTACTTTTAGGACTTGTGTGAAAATCTGATGATGTTTTAGGTCATTTTTATGCAGAGGTGCACAAACTTTCAAGCACCACTGTAGATGTAACCTTGTGTGTGCCGCTGAAATGGTAACTGATGCTTATAGTGATTGTTAAGTAAACCAAATAAACAAACCGCATTCTCGCCTTGCTGTGCACCCTAGCAATAGCTCCCTTCCACCCCTAGAGTGAGTGCCCCCCACTTTGAGAACCACTGGCTTACTTGGAGTTGTGTTTAAAATACAGTTGAACACCCATTATTGGAATTCCCATGTTAGATTATAGTGTATTTTAGTCCCCAAACTCCAAATGACTTTTCACCTCTACCTACACCATCCACTTCCTGTCTGTGTGTCACCTAAAATTAAGAGGTTATATGTACTGATGAACGTTGTAAGAGACGCTGTGAGACAGCACATAGTTTAGTGGTAGTACCAGTGAGAGAGGCCAAGCCTTGCCCAGTCTGCAGAATACAGAAAGCAGGGCCAATCAGAAAGTCCCTACAACAATATAATGTGCTTATACATGTGTTATTGAAAGTGGTCAGTGTGGAATTTGCTGAAATGAGGAGGGAATTTTCAAATTAAAAAGACATAATGGAAATAGGGCTTCCATTATCTGCATCTTCAGTATCAAAACCATTGTCCAGAATGATGTTCAGTACTCTACAGGCCACCATTTGATTTGCTGTTTTAGCAATGGAGTATATAAGATATTGTCGATGATTGCAGCCAAAAATTTCAAACTTGGATTTGTCACTCTGTAATACTCTTTACCATGAGATTCATTCTGATATTGGTGGGCCTTAACATATCTTAGCCTTTTGACCCTGTACCCGAAAACGTGGTATCTTGGCTGCTACGATTCCAAAAAGACCATTCCTGATCAAGCTGCTTTGAACTGTAGAAGGGTCAACTTGGCATCATGAAGCTTCCAGATGCCACTATTGCTCAAGATGAGATCCAAACAAATTAATTTCTCTGTAGCCTATAGAAGCTGTTTTTCTTATATCTTTGTTTTTATACAGCCTACAAATTCCCTGTATTTTCTGGTTGTATTCTAATAAGTAGACTGAGAAACAGATGTATGTCTAATGGTGGCCTAAGACTTCTGCACAATACTGTATATTTGGATAGCTAAAAGCAAAAGCAGTGCATTTTCATTTATGTTTACTTAATATCTAACTCCATTACAAGTTTGTTTTGTATGTATAGATTTGGTGTTCTGTTGTAAATAGTTCTGGCCAAAAAAATGTTGTTTTTATTGTGTTGTAAGCGCACCATTTATTAGTATTGTGTGGAAAGTATTACAGATTTTAAATCATGTTTTCTGTAATCATGATCAAGTGACCTTTTTATGTTAAAGATCCATGCACTCTTTTCACAGATAAGTCTGTGGATATGAGAAGTCACCCGACATTTCGCAAGATGCAGACTGATAGTTTGCAGAGTCAGTTCAAAAAGGTCAGTGCTGTTGTTTATTATTTCTAATACAGTTGTACCTTGGTTCTTGACCACCTCGGAACTCATTGAATTCGGTTCTTGACACATTTTGACCAGTGCTCGGCGCACTTGC
>JAJAGP010003801.1:0-64243 GCA_025084515.1 Ancistrus triradiatus | reverse complement strand
ATGACCAAGTATAATATTTTTGTCTGATTTGTTTAACTGGGTTCTCTTTATCTACTTTAGGGACTTGTTTGAAAATCTGATGATGTTTTAGGTCATACTTATGCAGAAATATAGAAAATTCTAAAGGGTTCACAAACTTTGAAGCACCACTGTACATGTAATGTCCTGGGGACTGAAATGGCACCCATTGGGTGGACTTGCTCATTTTCAGCACTTATCAGACTCTCTTCCACATAGATTTCCTGAGCTGAAACTGAGCTGAGATGTCGAAGGCTAAGATTCTTTCTGAAGAGTCCAACAGTGGCAGCTTGGTAGAGAACTTACAGGATTTTAACTCGTATTATTCCAATTAGTAGTCCAGAAGACTAACCACCAAACCAGCCAAATTTGGGCTTACAGTAGTCCATTTTCACTGGAAGAACAGAGTTATAAATACGAAAACCTTTATTGTCATTGTGCAAGTACAACGAGATTCAGAAATAGAACTGATATATACTGAAGTCAGTAACGTACACCTACAAAGTGCACCTGATAAACTGGGCAATAACTATAGCTACAAGTTACAGGGACCTACTCCATCTCATCACAGTGTAGACTGGTTTTGAACTTTAAACCGTCCACTCATAGCTACACCTATTGCAAGCACATAATGGCGGTGACCTGACCCTGACTGGATTCACCTCGGTTGACTGCTTGCTCTTATTAGACTGAACTAAAGCAGCAGATTCAGTAGTTACACTTACATCTGACCCTTCGCTTCTACATGTGTTTAAACTCACGCGCTCGGTCTGTACACTCATATCTCCCTGGGCAATAATTCATTCCCACACTGCAATAAGAGTAGAATCATTTACATTTTTTATAGCTAAAAGAGTTGTGAAGTAAAAAGCAGGCCGGATAAGCCCGGAGAGGAGACAGACTTGAGCTGACAAATGGAAAGCAAACACAGGCTGGGTTGTGAAATCTCTCTCTCTGTCCTTTCACTGTGGGCCTCTCAATCTTCTTGTCTTATGCTTCACTCGTGCTCTCCATTACACTCTCTGTCGGCTTGCTAGAGAAATGCTTTTTCTGGATGCAATCTTCTTCTCTGTTTCTCTCTCTCTCATTTTCTCTCTCTCTCTCTGTCCAGTCAAAGCCCAACATTTGGAATCACTTCTGGTCTGGGGCGTTTCACACTGAAACACACTGTGCACAGAGCACAGGCTGTTCTCTTTTTCTTGCTCTCCCTCCCTCCTCCTTCATGCTCCCTCCCTACTAAGTCTCTCAAACCTGCACAAACATGAAAATGACTGCGATTCACAGCTGCAGTTTCTAACAGCCATGTGTACTTCTACATTTTGGTTTCTGATCAAAATTAGATTGGTCAAAGTTTTAAACATCAGCACTCTACCAAAGTACCTTCCAATCTACCTGTGGACATATCAACCTATCTATTTAGCCTCCTCGTTATGTACCTACCTTGCTCAAAGACGCAACAGTGGCAGCTTGGCAGAGGTGGGATTTGACCCCTAGACCTTCTGGTTCATAGTCCAGAACCTTAACTGCTAGGTCACCACAGTCCCAGGAATACTTGAGTGATCCACTAAACACTAATATTCAGATCTTATACTGTACAATACAAGTGGCTGGACATTCTGTCTCATTTTGTGAGACTTTGGTGTCATATTTATATCAAAATATGGGAGACACTGCAGCAGTTCTTCTTTGTACTGGAACAGCTTTGTCTATAATGCCTGCCCTGTTTAACTATTTCTGTAGCATTGCAGTTGGAGGAACACATACAGCAGTATTTTTTCTCTATCTATAATATACTGCACTGGTATAACCACTGTAAAGTTTTGGCTCACATATGCCACTCTCCTTTTAGAAGCTGATAAGGAGCCATTCTTGCACAATATCTCATTATGACATTGCTCTCTGAGACAGTCCTGACTAACTGTCTGCCAGTTGAATCATCTACATCTGAGTGTTGGGTCAGAATATCCTTGACTGATTTATGCTGCGCTTGCCGGTACTGTTTACATATCTGGAAAATCTGGTGTATGATGTCTCGTATAGGATGGTTTGCATCCCTAAAAAGAGCTGCTAGGTTGTGCTTCCCTAGATTATGAGGCTCTTCACTGCTGGAATCATCACTGCGCTCTAAATCAGGGGTGTAATTTGCAGGCAAATGCTCTTCTTGGGCCATAATGAGTGCGTTTACATGCACTTAATAATCCAATATCAGAATCCAATACCAGAAAATCAGATTATGTCCGTAATCCGATCAATGAGTTTACATGCACTCAGTAACCAGATAATGCAAAACCTCAGGGTTTACATGCAGTAATCGGATTTCTACTTTGCAACCGGCCAATAATCTCACAGAAATACATGACGTAAATTTTAAACTTTAATATTAAAAAATGAAACTCGATTTTCTCTAATATATACTGCGTTTCATGTCTCCACAAAGTGTCCGATAGCTGTTTTGCTGCCTCTTATTCCTGGGATTGTGGTAGCCTAGTGGTTAGGGTTCAAATCCCACTCAAAGTGCCACTCTTGGGCAAGGTCCTTAACCTACAATTGCTTGTAATTGGATTGTAAAACTGTGTCAGTGGTGAGTCAATCAGGATAAGGACGTCTGCTAAATTACATAAATATAAAGGGAAATTCCGTGGCACGTTTAATTCCGGAGTTGCCAGATCCCATGAGATATAAATGGAAAAAGAGCTCAAATAAAGCCAAGTCTTTAGAATAGGCGAACCTGACAGAGAAAACTGACAGAAATCAGATAACTGGTATATATGCTTTGAGTAATCTGATTACAGGAATAAAATACAGCTGTCTTTATCGGATTTCTTAATCTGATTTCTAGATCAAAGTATGCTGTTTACATGACCACTTGAATAATCAGATAACTGCAGAAATCCGACTACGATTGGATTATTAAAGGCATGTAAACATTCTTTGTTAGTTCCACTAGCAGAGAGGATTTCTGGTTGGACATGCTCCAGTTGTCTGTTCTGTGCTCTTTCAATCGATGTGCATTAAATGTGGAGGACACAATAGTATGAAAGCTAGGTCAAACTAACACCTTATTGTCCTGGGTGCATTAATAGAGAACTCACCTGTTGTGAAGTCGTAATAGGCTTTTGCCTCAGGTCTCTTACAAGTACGTGAACGTGACTTGAACCACTCATGTAACTCTCCATTTCATAAAATGTATTAAACACAGTCACCATAAAATTACACAGTAAAATAATATTAGAGTTGCTAAAAAGTATGACAGTAAAGCCCTAGTAAACCATAGCAAATGGTATCAATCTATAAATCTGTCTATTTAGAAATATATTTAGATCTATGTCTGTGTTATGTTTAATTTATGGTTCGGAGTTTACCCTTCATAAGTATGTCAGGCCCCAGTGCACTGTGGATGATAAGCAGGGGGAAAACAGATGCTTGGGTCTGGAATCCCTACTGCAGCCTGAAACAATTTCAGCAGGAGGGGGAATGACTGAGCCGGGCGCCTCTATAAAAGCACAAGCACATCTGAGCTGGGGCAGTTTCAGTCTTTGCCTAATTCTCACAGTTGTGAGAACACACATGTTGTGCAGCATGGCTACACAAAGTGAATGGCTAGAGTATGTTGTAGAGTTAAACTACCAGATCTATCTATCTATCTATGTATCTATTTCTATATGTAGTTGTGTTACAGGACGTGGGGGCATCCTGAGTTCGATCGCAGGTGGAACTGCCTGGGTCTTTTCTGTGTGGAGTCTACGTGTCATCCCCGTGTCCACGTGGGTTTACTCCGGGTACTCCGGTGTCCTCCCACAGTCCAAAGACATGCATTAGGCTCACTGATTATGATAAATTGGCCTGATCTGTCTGTATATACACTGCTCAAAAAAAATAAAGGGAACACTCAAATAACACATCCTAGATCTGAATGAATGAAATATTCTCATTGAATACTTTGTTCTGTACAAAGTTGAATGTGCTGACAACAAAATCACACAAAAATCATCAATGGAAATCAAATTTATTAACCAATGGAGGCCTGGATTTAGAGTGACACACAAAATTAAAGTGGAAAAACACACTACGGGCTGATCCAACTTTTATGTAATGTCCTTAAAACAAGTAAAAATGAAGCTCAGTATTGTGTGTGGCCTCCACGTGCCTGTATGACCTCCCTACAACGCCTGGGCATGCTCCTGATGAGGTGGCGGATGGTCTTCTGAGGGATCTCCTCCCAGACCTGGACTAAAGCATCTGCCAACTCCTGGACAGTCTGTGGTGCAACGTGACGTTGGTGGATGGAGCGAGACATGATGTCCCAGATGTGCTCAATCTGATTCAGGTCTGGGGAACGAGCAGGCCTGTTCATAGCTTCAATGCCTTCATCTTGCAGGAACTGCTGACACACTCCAGCCACATGAGGTCTAGCACTGTCCTGCATTAGGAGGAACCCAAGGCCAACCGCACCAGCATATGGTCTTACAAGGGGTCTGAGGATCTCATCTCGGTACGTAATGGCAGTCAGGCTACCTCTGGCGAGCACATGGGGTGCTGTGTGGCCCTCCAAAGAAATGTGACCCCACACCATTACTGACCCACTGCCAAACCGGTCATGCTGAAGGATGTTGCAGGCAGCAGATCGCTCTCCACGGCGTCTCCAGACCCCGTCACGTCTGTCACATGTGTGTGCTCAGTGTGAACCTGCTTTCATCTGTGAAGAGCACAGGGCGCCAGTGGCGAATTTGCCAATCCTGGTGTTCTCTGGCAAATGCCAAGCGTCCTGCACGGTGTTGGGCTGTGAGCACAACCCCCATCTGTGGACGTCGGTCCCTCATACTATCCTCATGGAGTCGGTTTCTAACCGTTTGTGCAGACACATGCACATTTGTGACCTGCTGAAGGTCATTTTGCAGGGCTCTGGCAGTGCTCCTCCTGTTCCTAGTTGCACAAAGACGGAGGTAGCGGTCCTCCTGCTGGGTTGTTGCCCTCCTACGACCTCCTCCACATCTCCTTGTGTACTGGCCTGTCTCCTGGTAGTGCCTCCAGCCTCTGGACACTACGCTGACAGACACAGCAAACCTTCTTGCCACAGTTTGCATTGATGTGCCATCATGGATGAGCTGCACTACCTGAGCCACTTGCGTGGGTTGTAGAGTCCGTCTCATGCTACCACGAGTGTGAAAGCACCTCCAACATTCAAAAGTGACCAAAACATCAGCCAGAAAGCATAGGTACTGAGAAGTGGTCTGTGGTCCCCACCTGCAGAACCACTCCTTTATTGAGTGTGTCTTGCTAATTTCCAATAATTTCCACCTGTTGTCTATTCCATTTGCACAACAGCATTTGAAATTGATTGTCAATCAGTGTTGCTTCCTAAGTGGACAGTTTGATTTCACAGAAGTTTGATTTACTTGGAGTTATATTGTGTTGTTTAAGTGTTCCCTTTTTTTTGAGCAGTGCATATATATATAGCATATGACTAGTTTCAATGTAAACTTGTGGATCGATATAACTTTGTGCCCGTCATTGAAATGGCCTTTGATGCTGATAGTGGCATTAAATCAACAAAATAAACAAACAAAGCGTGGACCCAAGTGTGGAGCAGCACTGGTTTCAACCACTTTGGATGCCAGTTTTACTCGCTTTCAAACTTTTGTTTTTGCAGTTCTAAATAGTTTGCTTAATTAAACTTTTTCTCTCATTTTAAACTTCTCTTTGTATCACTTCACCAACACACAAAGATGAATTGATTAGTGCTACCCTCTGTGAAATTAGACTTAAATACATAATGCTTTCCTTGCTGGTCAGAAGCAGTGGTACAGTGCCGGCTTGCATATTATCCCTGAACAACCCTCTGCTGGTGAGAAGTGGTGGACTCATGCAGTACCCCCGACTCCTTCTAGGAACGCCCCCTGAAGTTCCTAAAGTGGGGGCCTGAGACTGCCAGAACTATCCAGTGGGCCCTGGGGTCCAGCAACTGAAGGATAAGTTCCCCTAGGGTCCTCTGTTAGTCTGTTAGCCACTTACCAACTCATTACTTTTTCTTATTCTCAGATTCCTCAAAGTTCCCATGATCTCTCTCCCTTTCTCTCTCTGGAGGCTCTAGCACCCCATTTCAGTCACCTTTTCTCCTCTGGCTGCCACTGCTCTGCCACCATTTTCTCGCACTTTTAAGAGACCATCTTCTTACTCTCTGCTTAGTTATTGCCCCTGACACTGAGAGAGTGGTTGGGGAGCTTTTGCTTCACTCTGATGAACTCCCCACCAGTGAGACAGAGCTGGTGAATCCAGGCGACTGCAGAAATTCATTGCGATGACTTTCATCAGCTTTCTGCTGATCCATTTAAATCTCTGGCTCCAGAGCATGATATCTGCCTTATGCCTTCCCCTGGCTGCCTCTTCAGCCTATTTACATCCCTCCATAGGCTCATATTTGGTCTCAGTGGCACCTTGTTCAGTGCGCTTCACGTTTTGTTCAGTATGCTCTGCTGTGTGACTCGTCAAACTACTCGCAGCGGACTTATTTTCTGTCTCTGTCCACCTCAGGTGTCCTTTCTTTAGAAGATCTGCCTTCTTCTAACCCAGGTTCATCTTTACTCTAACTTTGTGAGTTTTATTTCTTTAGCCTCTCCCTTTGATTCACATGCTTGGCCAGGAGCAATAGGGGGTGCCTGGAATGGTGGCCCTTGTTGCAAGAGCATGGATTTCATTGGCTCAAATCAGCTACAACCTGCAGTGCTGAAGGAGGTTTGGAGCTCATGGTATGTCCCCTGTCTTGGGAGAGACCTATTGGCCAGCTTGGTTTAAGATTATACCAGGAGCTGCAGGTGAAATGCCTCTTCAAATGGCTCTGGGGACCCTGGTTGACCTGTAGCATTCTAATACCGTTGTCTGTACACCACTCAGCACCTCTGCAATGTCTGCCAAATATTTGGCGCATGCCCTGTGTGAGGTCAGCAGAGGTGCAGATGGGAGACTCCCACTGCCATCCATATTCAAGCGCTCTTTCACAAATAGATCATAAAGGTCACCTTAGATCACTTGGTAGTGAAGTGTGTTTCAGTGGCATCATGCTTGCACCGGAACATGCATTGCTGCATAAATCCCAGGCACTGCTCTGCATACCCTAAACCCTTTCAAGGATAGTGGCTGGGGATTACCAAGTCCTTTGTTCTTGTTCCCTCCTTTTTCCCTTGCCCACGATATAAGAGCAATTGTGCTGTCACATGTGCTGCTGTGTTGTGCATTGGTAACATGCATTATAGCCAGATCATCAGTTATTTATAGCCTGATCATCCTTTTGCATGAGCCTGAAGTTACTACCACCTATCTATCTACTATATATATATATATACATACACACAAACAGTGGTGCTTGAAAGTTTGTGATGTTGGTGGGTTTCCTCACATTAGCTGCTCGCTTCAGGTCCTTCTACAACATTTCGATTGGATTAAGGTCAGGACTTTGACTTGGCCATTCCAAAACATGAACTTTATTCTTATTTAACCATTCTCTGGTAGAACGCCTTGTGTGCTTAGGGTCTTGCTGCATGACCCACCTTCTCTTGAGATTCAGTTCATGGACAGATGTCCTGACAGTTTCCTTTAGAATTCTCTGATATCATTCAGAATTCATTGTTCCATCAATGATGGCAAGCTGTCCTGGCCCATATGCAGCAAAACAGGCCCAAACTATGATACTACCACCACCATGTTTCACAGATAGGATAAGGTTCTTATGCTGGAATGCAGTGTTTTCCTTTCTCCAAACATAACGCTTTTCTTTTAAACCAAAAGTTCTATTTTGTTCTCATCTGTCCACAAAACATTCTTCCAATAGTCTTCTGGCTCGCCCACGTGATCGTTAGCAAACTGCAGACGAGCAGCAATGTTCTTTTTGGAGAGCAGTGACTTTCTCCTTGCAACCCTGCCATGCACACCATTGTTGTTCAGTGTTCTTCTGATGGTGGACTCATGAACATTAACATCAGCCAATGTGAGAGAGTCCTTCAGTTGCTTAGAAGTTACCCTGGGGTACTTTGTGACCTCACCAACTATTACACGCCTTGCTCTTGGAATGATCTTTGTTGGTTGACCACTCCTGGGGAGGGTAACAATGGTCTTGAATTTCCTCCATTTGTACACAATCTGTCTGACTGGATTGGTGGAGTCCAAACTCTTTAGAGATGGTTTTGTAAACTTTTCCAGCATGATGAGCATCAACAATTCTTTTTCTGAGCTTCTCAGAAATCTTCTTTGTTTGTACCATGATATACTTCCACAAACGTGTTGTGAAGAGCAGACTTTGATAGATCCCTGTTCCTTAAATAAAACAGGGTGCCCACTCACACCTGATTGGCACCCCACTCACTAATATGCAATATTGGATCATTTTCCTCAATAAATAAATGACCAAGTATAATATTTTTGTCTCATTTGTTTAACTGGGTTCTCTTTATCTACTTTTAGGACTTGTGTAGAAATATATATATATATATATAGAGAGAGAGAGAGAGAGTCCAGCGTGGTGGTGGTGTGTTATTGTGTGTTTTGCTGGTACATTCGAATCAGACACAGCAGTGCTGCTGGGAATTTTAAAACACTACTCACTTTATTAGAGACATCCACCATATTGCTCCACCTTGTAGATGTAAAGTCAGGCACAGCAGCTCGTCAGTAGTATCACAGTTTGTGTTAGCCATCCTCTAATCCTTCATCAGTACTCAAAGGTTGCTGGTGGCTGGACATTTGTGGCTGGTAAACAATTTTTAAGTCCAGCAGTGGCCCTGAGGAGATTAAAGACACCAGCACCACGTCAGGGTCAATGCAGTGCTGAGAATGATCCACCACCCAAACAGTACCTGATCTGTGCCGGTCCTGTGGGGGTCCTGACCATTAGAGACCAGAATAAAGGGATGGACTACAGTGGATGGACTATATATGGACTATATATATATACATAGTGCCAATCTGCCATTGTTGGGCTCCTGGACAAGGCCTTTAACCTTCAATGGCTTGCATTGTACCTTGTAAGACTGTTTCAATTGTAAGCCGCTCTGATTAAAGCCACCTGATAAATGCTGTAAATGTGAAATGGAAATGGAAATAATGACAGAACTACATGCGAGTATCATTTCAGCATGAGGAAGAATGGCCGAGCTGGGTAGTTTAAATTTTTGCATGATTGTGCAGTTACACTCTAAAACACATGTTGCGCAGCATAGCAATGCAGAACGAGAAACGAATGCGGGTCTGTTGCCGTGTTTAAAAATGACCAGGCGAGCTGATTAGGACCAAGAGCATGATGGAATGGGCGTGAATCATAGCCTGCTAAAAAAAGGACCTTGTTCTGATTGGTGTGGTCTTATTATTATTACTAGAACTACAATGTGAGTTGGGGCAATGATTGAAATTACACCGTTGGTCTTTATATCTCGGTTGGTAAATGCAGAGCGAGCTAGCTGGCCTAACACACACCCGGCTCCTCCGCCCGATTTGCCTGTCTGGCTGGTGCCTTTGAAATAACAACCCTTTTCTGCGCTCCACTCAATCACCCACACACACGTACACACACACACACACACACACACACAAACTGAGTCTCTCCTTCCCCCTTCTCTCATTCCCTCCCTCCCTTCCTCCCTCGCTTGCTAGTTCTCTCTCCCTCGCGCCCTCCCTCCCTCCCGCTCGACTTCTATAATTCAAATCCTGTCAGGCCTGTTCCAGACTGCTGGCGCCAGCCTCTCTCTCTCCAGAAAAAAAGAGAGAAGAAAAAAAAGCAAAAGAAAGAAAAAAAGCTCTTTGAGGGACAAAGCCGACGAGCCACACACACGCACACACACACGCACACACACACACACACACACACACGCAACCTCTTACTTGTCTTCCTATCATTTTAAGGACCTTGTATTGACATATTACTGTAGCTATATAATGCTACACCTAACCCTAACCTTATAACCTAAAGCAAGCCTTTTGGGCTTTTTTTTGGTTTTTGAATACAGAGATGCAGTTTTTGTTTTGTCCAGAAAATGTCCCCACAAGGTTTGTCTATTCTTGTGAGGACATTTGCTTCCCATAATGATATATAAACTTCACACACACACACACACACACACACACACACACACACACACACACACACACACACACACAGAGGCAGGGCCGGGAAAGAGAATGAAGGTTTTTAAAGACGCAGCTGTGGGTGGACGTTTCAGGGCCCAATATTTTCCCTTCCTGCTTTCCCCCACTTTTTCTTTTTGTTCCTCTACTCCCTCTACTTTGATCATTGCACTGCTTTAACTGGTCACTGTTGTAAAATCATATCCAGTCTTTTCTTTCTTGGCTAGTTACTGTTTAAAATGACTTCCAATGTCGAGCTTTATCAGGTTCTAGCTAAAACATTTTAAACACTTGCAGTCTTATGTTAATCAACCTGAGAGATAAACAGCAGGGCAGCACCATGGCGGCAAGTTAACGTTTAAACTTAGTTAAAAATAGACCGGACACCGAGCACACATATTTTAGATCCGAACGAGCAGGTCAGTCATGTGATCCATAGCCGAGAATCTATGATTCTTACTGTCTTCGTCCAGTACAAATAAAAACAAAAAAAACAAGGGTCTAGACCAAGACGTTTGGAATTAGCCTTATGGGCAAAACATATCCTCACACCTATGCAGTCAGTCACACATGACCAGAAACTACATTTAATTATGTCCATCTCCCACAAAACCAGATGAACCAATTCAACTTTCTGGGATTAGGTAAACTGGTTACTCTAAATTGGCCCAGTGAGATTGGGGAAAAACGAAAGACTTGGGATGGTATGGAAAATGCATATAAAAAAACTGCAGTGTGTCTTACATTTACTCTGACTTCTATTTCATTGCAGACAGTATGGACCCAGGATATTTCATGTTTCTTTCTGGTCAACTTCATTACATTTGTTAATAAACATCCATTCCTGCATTTCCATGACTGTTAGGGAAAGTTAGGGCTAGGAATGTGGCGAAAAAACTAAATTTATGATGTGATTTCAAACATTCGATGTTAACAGGTGTTAATGATCATGATTTGGTACAAAAGCAGCATCCACGAGTTTTTGAGGAGCAAAGATGGTCAGAGGATCTCCAGTTTGCCAACAAATTAATGAAATCTTTAAAACCAAGAATGTTTGGGAGGGATTTATAAATTTATTCCTCTACAGTGCATAATATCATTAAACGATTCATTTTTGTCCGGTGAGTATACATACGACCAGAATTCCAGTCAAGAACATACCAATATTATAAAGAAGGTTAGTTTAATAAAACAAAAGAAAATAAAAAGTCTATGAGATCAGTATGTATGATTACAACTGTGAGTCGTTCACTCACTGCCTTTTCATATCCACTTAATCTAATTCAATGTTGTGGCAATATGCACCCCCACTCCCCAATAAATTTTTTTTGACTAATTAATTAATTAAATTACCATCCGATCAACGTCCATTCACTTTAATGATTACTAAGGCCCTAACAATTATAATAAATCATACTGGGCAAAGATCTGTCTTTTAGATTCAGACGTTGCGCTGTAAACATCCAATCGACGCGGTGCATTCACGTGCAGAGACGGGAGTTTAAGAGCAGAAGTGCATTATAATTGATTTTGGGCTAATTTTACTGTAACGTCAATCAACAATACTGGTATGAATTAAAAAAGTCACAGCAGGGGGAAAGGCTTTCTCATACATGGCCCCTCAACTATGGAATAAACTTCCCACTTTCGTTCGAGACTCAGACACTCTCCAAATTTATAAGTCTAGGCTAAAGACATACTTATTTATGCAGGATTTTGACTAGATTTAGACCGGGATGCATGGCTTGGGTCACTAGGGCTGGAATCTGGAGTCATATCTGGCCTGCCTGCCTTGTCCGCTAGCCAGGAGTGTCGGGTGGGCGGTCTGGCTGAACTGGGCTTCGGTCCTCTTGATCTTGACTTGTGCATCCTTGCCTTAGACTAAGGGCAGAGCTGGGGGTCAAAGAGTCTTATGGTGATCAGAGACGTTGGGTTGCTGTCTTCTGCCTCCCGTGGGGTTGCCGATGTCTCATGTGATCCCTCTGGGCTGTGTTACCTACCAGCTCTCCTCTTTCTAGCTATGCTGCTATAGCTAATGCTGCCGGGGTCTCATGCTACACTTGGCATCAGTGATTGTTAATAGACACTGTGCTCTTAATCATTAACTAATTACATTTTCTGTTTTCTCTCCGAGCTGTGTTCCTGTACCAGTTCCTGCCCCACACATGATGTTCATCCGCTGCTGCTTCATTCATGCTGTTTCCGTCATCAGCTCCAGTCCCATCATATCCGAGCCACACCGGAGGGCAGTAACCCTCACCCTCCTCCAGTTATCTGGGGTCGAAGTGCCGCCAACGACTTTCCTGCTTAAACTCAAGATCCTGGAGTGACTCTGTGTATCGGACTACTTAATGCCGATGTGCATATTTTACATTTTATTTGAACTATGACTCTATGACTTATTAGTTTAGATAAATTAGTTTCATTCTTAGATTTATCATCTACGCCGCCCAAGGAGGTTGGGTCCCTTTTTGATTCTTGGTCCTCCCAAGGTTTCTTCTTCATAACACTTAAGGGAGATTTTCCTTGCCACTGTCGCCCTAGGCTTGTTCAATTTGGGATTGGACGTAAATATTATGAGATAATCTAAAATTGTAAAGCGCTATATAAATAAATCTGACTTGACTTTACTTGGTATGTGACTAACTGGGTTGTGTTTTTGAGCTTTTTTCTAAAGTGTACATCCTTATTTGGGCTTGCTCCCTGATCCTGTCTGTCTCCAATATACCTGTCTAATAAACGAAAACTGCTGGTTTTTCCTGTTGCATGCCCGTCCACAACCCGGTTCCCTGCCCCTTGCCTATACAAATCAAAACTACGCCACTGATGGTCCATCAATGATGCAGCTTCCTCAGCTAGTTTGTTGCCAGGAACACATGGGTGAAATAGGGAAGAAAAACAATAATTCTTTGTTGTTTGTTAGCTAGTTAGTTTTGTTCAGTGGTATTAGAGGTAAAAAGAAAAATGTAAAATTAGAAGTTAGAGTATTTTTGAAATGGTTGCTTATGCAAAAATGCTAATGCAAAATAATTAAATGATAAACGATAAATAAACCTTGTGTTGATACTAGACTTGTGCCTGTTCATGTTTAGCATTAGCGCTTTGTGTTTATGTTTGTTGTTAGCTTTAAGTTTGCACTTGAGTGGTACTCTGTGTATTTGCTCTTAGCATGGTTTGCCTGGTGTCTGTGCGTGTGTTAGCTTCGTTAGCTGTGTCCTGTTTAGCCTTATTCTTATTGCAACCAGCCAATAATCTCATAGTAATATCTGACATAAACTTAGTACTTTAATATTAAATAATCAAATGATTCATTTTCTCACGGTACAAAGCGTTTGATAGCCGTTTCGCTGCCTTTAATTCCAGGTTGCCAGATTAAGCAAGCGGAAAACCGCTAAACTCAATGGAAAAAGAGGCCAAATAAAGCCAAGTTGTTAGAAATATGCGGACCTGGCAACCTGACTTAAAACACCGGGTATAATCGGGTAACTGATATACGTGCGATGCATAATCTGATTACTGGGGTAAAATCCAGCTCTCTTTGTCATGTTTCTTAATCTGATTTCTAGATCGGAGAATGCTGTACACATGAGCACTCAGTGAGTAGCTTGGTTTCTAACTCCCTTTCATCACTCACGGCCCTACAGAAGAAGCTCCATGCCTCCTCAGCAAAGCAGAACTGAATAAATGCAAGAGGTGCAAGAGAACAGGAGAAACACGAGCATCTCATTTTCTATCCCGTCCACTCATTCTCTCTTTAGCTTCCCCTGTCGTCTCATCCCGAACAGACATACGGCTCCCATAACTCCGGGACAGCCTGACCCCTGTGTGTCACTTTCCAAACAGACACACAGCTCTCTAGAGACGGAACTGAGGATGGATACTCACCCTCCCACCCTCATCCCCTTTCTAAATCTACCTCGGCCCAGACGAGTGCGAGGCTACCACGCGCGTCGGCCGCGACGGTAATTGGAACATAATGGAACATTTTCAGCGGCTGAGCTGAACCCTTTGGCCCCATCACCTCCTGAACCAGTCAGAAAATAGGCCCATGCTCCATCGCAAAAGAGGGGCACAGTCGGACACACACATCTGAAGCCTCTGATTGACCATTTTGGCAGCTTTTGTTCAAATACACTCAAACACACTCGGCCCACCTCATTATAAAGGCAGGCGCACATACACACCTGCTTATTTTGATTCATGATTTATTATCTGCACCGACCCGTCCAACACACACACACACACACACACACACACACACACACACACACACACACACACTGCTATATTTGAGTCCTTCTGAGGATGCTAAATAACTCTAATCATAGTAGCTCAAATCCCTCTTTTACCTTTTCAAATGAAAGCTTTATTTTAATCTACTCTTTCATTTGTGAGGACCAGCCAAATGTTCCCCTTTTTAAATATTGCTATCATTGGGAGACCATTCTTTATAAAGACTGAACGTACATACAAAGCCCCTCCAAGATAATTTCATGCTCAACCCAACAGTGTCGGTCCCAAACAAACACAATGTTAATAATGTTAATATTCATGTAATGCACTATGCATGGTTGACTTGTACTGTGCCTGAGTCCTCCTCCCTACTCCCCCACTGGCCTGCGCTCACTCTGTGCTTAAATGTTCTGGGTCTGAGCACGCTTATGTCATCACGATGCTATTTTTCGTGCTGGAGGAAGGTGCGCTTGCACAGCACAATGGACTTTATGGTTGAACTGTGACTTTTTTAAAGTAGTTTTCATCATTCATCATCATTCACTGCTTATCAGATTTTTATAAGCTTTATTTCTGTAGCGCTTTTTACAATGGAGCATTGTCTCAAAGCAGCTTTATTATTTTAGATTATCTTCTCATATTTAGGGCCAATCCCAAATTGAGCAAGCCTAGGACGACAGTGGCAAGGAAAAACTCTTATAAACATTATAAGGAAGAAACCTTGGGAGGATAAAGACTCAAAAAGAGACCCATCCTCCTTAGGTGGCTTAGATGAGAATATAAAAATTAAACTAATGTATCTAGTCAAATAAGTTTGTAGTAATAGTTTAAAAATCAGGAACTAAGTAAATATTATCAGATACATAAAATATTAAATAATATAACACTATTTCCTAGCTAAAGTTGTTACATATATTAATTTTAGAAATGTACTTGACTAGACAGTTGGTGAATTGCTAGTTCTGTTCCAAGTACCCATTTCAGAACTGCAGTAAAACAGTATTTCTGTCAGTGATTTTTTTTAAACATAATTTCAGAATGTAAATACAGGTAGATCCCATTTATGATGGATACACGTTCCGACAAACCCACTGTGAGCTGAATGTATCGTAAGCCAAGGAGTTTTAATAGATATTATGTATTTCATGGCCTAGCCTATGTTAAATATGACATTAACCCCCAACACTTACATCAACCTACAGTTGGGCAAAACCATAAACACAAAGCTTATTTTATAATAGTGTTGAATCTCTTATGTCATTTAATGAATAATATAATGAAAGTGAAAAAACAAAATCTAAAGTGCATGTCCCTGAGCGCATATCTTCATTATTGGCTAAATATATGTCTGCACACCATGAACACACACGCATACAAACAACACCTTATAATATAATATAATAACACTAATATGATATTTAAAATATTTTCACATTAAATTTTTGTCTAATACCCGTTGTTGGAGTTACACTGATTCAAGGTCTCCGTTCACAACACAGTAATGAAAAAAGTATTTTTCTTCCCATACAAGAGTGTACATAGACAATGAGTTTAGATTTTTGACATTACCTCTATATATTAATAATTATGAGCACATGGGCTGCCTTGTAGCTAGCTGTTTTGGTTTAACTAGGAGCCATGCTGAGGTAAAACCTGCTTAAAAAAAGAAAAGAGCTTGTGTTTTCGATGCTGGTATGGCAAGACCATACGACTTCCATGCCCTTAATGGTCCAAGTTGGTTTATACTGGTTAGTGCTGGTCTGCTAGTGGTTTAACTCAAATCGACTTGCTGGTAAAGCTGTTTGACCAGAATCCAAAACAACATATGTTGGTCTTTGTTGGGTATTTTAGCAGGGACATGTGTTGACACATTTCCAGTCTGGAACTAGTAATGGAAACGACTACAAAATCTAAGAAATCTTCTGATTATCTAGGTACATGTCCTTTTTCAAACAGAAATATATTAAATACGTAGCAACAGTGCTGCATGTACTATGTGAACAAATGAACAATGAACGGAATAATGTATAAGCCTACCATATCCTAACGTATAAATTAAAAGAAAGCTTTTGGTCCAGGACTAAGGACAGCAGACAAATAACTGGTAAATCTATACACATCTGCAGACTTTTATTACAGTTCACGGTGAATCATTGTTTAAGGGAGGGGAGGCATGTGCAGGGAGTGAGGTAGTTTGTTAGTGTGCATGTTTGTCATGGCCACCATGGACCACCTGAGCCATGGGCGTCTGAAGAATCTATTTTCCCCCTGCACGTCAATCAAGCTTTACCTGCCACACAGTCTGAGTCTCTTCCCGCTATCCCATCCCACAGTGACCAACTCCAGGGCAGATCTGGCAACCCAAATTGAATAGACCCCAGCTATTCTGTCTCCCCGTAGCTTCAGCTTGGCTAAATTGGCTTTTTACAGCAGCGGTTCCCCACCTGAGCCTCCTACTGCCTCCCTCCCTAACGAATGGACACTTTCACTGGTCAGTCCAGCACTCAGTCAATCAAAGAGGCACTATCGCTCAGCCACACCAAGGTATGCATATATCCAGATCCCTTAGCCGTTCCATACCATGGCTAATGGTAGTTACTGATCTTATTAAATATGTGTATATATCTATTTATCTATATTACTGTATTTTGAAGGCAGCCTTATCCAGAGAGACTTGACACAGAGAGAGACAAAAGACCTGAGTGGCAGATTTGAACCTCCAACCTTCCAATTAGTCGTTCAGAGCATTTACCACTGGAGTCAGGAGCCGCCATTGTGATACAAGGCTCTCAAAGGCAGGATACCAAATCACCTACAATTGTACTGAGTAACAGGTCAAATTAGTACAACACCAAATGGAACTACTATGTAGTAGGCTATATATACTACTATACACTAATAGTTGTATTACGTGGTTTTAAGTACAGTGAAACGTCAGAATTCGAACGCCTCATCACTCGAACAATTCGGACATCGAAAGATCCGTTTGAATTTTTTTTGCCCCATATTCGAACAAAAATTACAACTTAGAACATTGAGCACCCTAAATAAAACGCTCAATGGCGCAATCTTCCAACCACAATGCACTTAATCCAGTCCAGTAGGTGGCGATAATGCACCAATATGGTTGGCAAATCGCCATAAAACCCAGAAGAAGAACAACTAGAGCGCGATCATAGGCATATTATATTAACTTGTTTTATTATTATATGATGTATATTGGTATATATGACTCTACAGATGTGATTTCAGACACCCCCTCATTTCAAGTATTTCATGTATTTATTTATAATTATTGTATTGCGTTGCTTTGCATTATTCATGCACGTTATATACATATACATTTTAACCATTAATTACATATGAACATAGGCGTAAAATAATCATTCGAGTGTCGGGAATGGAGTAATCCTATTTACAACTTCTTATGGGGAAATTTGATTCCAACTTCGAACAAATCAGAGTTCGTACTGCCTTCTGGAACCAATTAAGGTGGAAATCTGAGGTTCCACTGTAGTTGCATTAGTACTACCACGATGACATGATAAGTCAGGGTGGATCATTTTGCACACCAAGTTTTAGGTTTCATTTTTTCCAATATGTTTTAATATTTATATCCTACTTTTAAATTTGCAGAAATATATCATATTTAGGTTTATTCCATTCACATATGCTTTTCATTAAAACTTTCAACAAAATGTAATTTGACCACAGGTGTGCAAACTTTTGAATGAGACTACGTCACGATGACCAGCAGCTGGTGCTGTAAACCCACAGGAGAAGAAAATCATAAAAAAGGATCTCCTTTTGCAATGCGTTTCATTGATCTGGATATTATGTGAGCTCCTGTGGTTCAGAGGTAAGAGCCAGATGCTGGAAATGGCAGTTTCTGAGGACCTGGATTTGAACCCCAGGCTCGGCTTGCAATGTTATGGTCAGATGCAGTTATGGATCCCTGTGATGGACTGATGCCATGGGTGTCCAGTGAATTCAGTGGCACTCCACTGCATAACCCTGACAAGGATAAGCAGGGGTAAAATTGGATGCATTGCTTTTGTTTCATTCTAAACCCACAAACAGTTTTAAATGAGATTCGTGCAAGACAAAATAAATGCCTACATGAGTAAACGTCTAGAGATAAATGGAGTTTTGGCTTCTCTCATGCAAGATGTATTTACATCTCCTTTTTGTCGAGTTCTGTTTCTAGTTTTAAAAAACTCAGGAGCGACATCTGTGTGTGAATTTGATACGTAAATGAAACATGAATGAGAATCACCATTAAGTCTTGTGAGGTATGGAAGAGCAACCATCAAGCACTAGAATTTTCCTGTGGGGAACATTTGGCATGGGGGTGTGTGAAAAATGAGTACGTTACTGGTCGGCCTCTATAAACGTACTAAATAGCAGTACATTGCAATTGTCCGTGGTGTTATGGTCAAATTCTGTTCTTTATTGTTAAGATAACAAGTTATCCTGAATCTTAAACCACACTGGAAATCACTCTTTGGAAAAAACCCTTCATGTGACTGGAGGAAAGTATTTATGTAAAACGTTTTGGATCATACACAGTGATACCTCAGTTCTCATCATTAATTCGTACCAGAAGGCTTGCCGAGAACCGAAAATGACGAATCGGTAAATTGTATGAATCGGTTCCAGACACCTAGAGAATCCCCCTGTATAAGGCATTATATGCATTAATGGAGTTGTATTATACAGGAGCTCCTGATTTATGATGGGGATATGTTCAACAAATCCATCACAAGTTACATGTAACATGAACCGATGAGTTTAATATAGTCTGTACTGTATCATAGCGGAACCTGTTACACATTAACACTTACATTAACCTACAGTTTATTAACACAAAGCTTATTTTATAATGAAGTGTTGAAATCTCATGTCATTTAGTGAGTGATGGATTGACAGTAAAGATTAAAAGCAAAACACTCACTCTATTGGTGAACTCGGGGTGCTAGCATAGCTTCTAAGCTAACTGTTCTGGAGGGTTCAATTCCTGTTTTCCTTTCGGTTGGCTCTTATTACTAACCTTTTTAGGACCCACCGAAACTTATTTGAACTAAGAATACAGTACTGTAGGTGCAAAAACAAAGAATAACACGACAAACAGAGTGCAGATCTTCACAGAGGAAGGGTTGTTGTGACTCTGAATCACGAATCACTGTGTACCGAATCGTGAGTCATGAATCGTGAATTGAGTTTCGGCTAAAACGAGTCATGAGGCTCGACTCATACAAGTTTAAGCAAGCGCGTCGAGTACAGAGCAAGCGATGAGAACCGAGACTAATTTTTCTATAGTCAAAATGCGTCGAGAACCGAATTCGACGGGTTCCGAGGTGATTGCGAAAACAGCCATGAACTGGAAGTTATTCCTATTTCTTTTAAATCTGCTTTGTTAAGATTAGGTCTAAAAGCTTCTTCAGTAAGTAGTTGTACTTTACCCAGCAAAGATTTTCATTTACAGATAGACTGTGGTAGCCTAGTGGGTAAGGTACTGGACTATGGGCCAAAAGGTCCAGGGTTCAAATCCCACCTCTGCCAAGCTGCCACTGATGTCCTTAAGCAAGGCCCTTAACCCACAATTGATTGGGCAGTATCAATTGTAAGTCGCTCTGGATAAGGGCATCTGCTTAATGCTATAAATGTAAATGTATAAATATTGTGTTACTACATACTCATCGTACGCAAGTGAGTATGTAAAAAGGTAAGTGATAACCGCAATTGTTTTGTGTTTTTGATGAGAAAGGTCAGATTGTAAACTAGACTGGCTAAGAATGAAATATATTAAGGAATTGTACATGCACACTTTTACAACACGTCTCACTACAAAAGTGTGTTTTGTTACAACATTTCAGTTATGTACATTTTGCTCTGTGTGTGTGTACTAAGTATGCACACATGTATGTCATTCCTGTCTGCATACATGTGCTGTGTGTGTGTGTGTGTGTGTGTGTGTGTGTGTGTGTGTGTGCTGTATCACATTACCTTTGAAACACAGAAATCGTGTGAAGGAGCCGAGCCTTGAGTCTGGGCTCACACATTCTGTTATGGCTACACAGCTGTTTCTAGAACTCAGCAGCAGACAGGGAGGCCTGTGCTTATTTTGGGGGGGAAATGTGTCGAGAGGGAAAAGATGGAGGTACATGGGGGTGTATCTGGCACTCTTATGGTCCGTAGAATAACTTTTATAAGACTTTTATGAGACTTCATTTAAAGAAGTAAGGGTCATTGAGAAAGCAGTGCAGTTACATACTGCCAAAACCGAGTAAGCAGCTGTAGAGGTCTGCAGCATTCCATAACCGGATACTAGACTGAAAGATGATAGGCTAATTAGTAGTTGGCAAGAAAGCAAAAACAGATTCACCTAAGCCAAAAAGACACCACGCTTTTATGCAAGTATATCGCAATTACTTGCAAACATAGTAACAATAAATAATTGACGTTTGTTTGTTTATTCAGCTTGAGTAATTGCTTGTCCTGATGGGAGTCTATACTAAAAATATTGGAAGCAATGAGAGTACACACTGGACAGGGCAACAGTCCATCACAGCTTCCTGTTGAACATGTGACTTGTGGTATGCTCCATAATTTCCAGAAGTGGGGATATGTTTGGGGAACAGGACTGAATGAAAACCTGGGGGCATGACTAAATGTGTATTTTAAAGTAAATCATCATGGATTTCTTATGAAAAAATATTTAAGGCATAGATGGGATATGGAACGACTACAATGCAAAAAACATAAAATTTGCATAAGATAAATATTTTAATTATTATATTTCATTGTAAATGTACTATTAGAGACCTGGGACAGCTAACAAATCGTATTTTTCAGTATTCTAGGTAGTGCTTAATAATACAATGTTTTCTTACAGCTAATTATATTAATGATCTATACAGGTAACGTCCTGTGGACGGAAATGGCACCCATTTGGTGGAACGACTCTGTGAGAATCATGCTCTGGCACGGTACAAGGCAACAGGCATAGTGAGAGTACACCTCAGTCCCTGGAGCTGTGTGGCAGCACCACTACCTGCTGCAGCAATGTGCCTCCAAAATGAGTAACAATGGAGTACTGAAAACCCAGTGTGACCAAACTCTCAGAGAGCAGCATGTGTGATGGTGTGATCATATTTTGGTGACAATACTGGTTTTCTCACTCCTAATTAGTGGCTTTCTGGTGTATACCCAACACACACGCCCTCACACCCATCACCTGTGCTTTGTTAAAGCCTTGTACCATAAAGTTCAAGAAATTCTCTGTAGCCGGGTCTCAAATCACTGAAGTTTTGTTCTTTTACGCTAATTAGTATTCCCAGATGGCTATTGCAACACGAAGGTCAGATGATGCCTTCACTGGCGCCTTTATTAGGAAATATGTTCCTCGTGATTTGCAGAAAAAACTGGAAGGACTGAAGAAATATCAGGTCGCAGCGCACAAAGCACAAACTGCATTCAAAACTTTGGAGACTGTTAGCGAGTGTTGTTGTTGCTAAATTGTATTTCAGATGGCTAACGGTCAGTTCAGAAAAAGAAGGAGAAACAGGCCTGTTAGTTTTGCAGTTTTGTCTCCCTCCCTCTAGTTAGTGGAAGAGTGAGAGAGGTAAAGAAAGACACAGAGAGAGAGATGTGGAGAACTAAGCCAAAGCTGAGCGATAGCTTCCCGCCGCTTTTGCTAATCGGAGCTCCTTTTGTTGCGTGCAACGCATGCCTGTCTGCGTCATGTGACCACGTTTCCAAGGAGACCGAGGTCTGAGTAATCATTTGCGCAATGACCTTTATTCCCCCGAGGGAAGAGGGAGGAGGGAGCGAAGGGGAGGGAGAGAGGGTAGAATGAAAACGAAGCCAGAAAATGCGAGGGAGGGGGAATGGGTGAGCAACAGAGCGCGGCAGCAGGGCCCAACACACACACACACACACACACACACACACACACACACACACACACACACACACACACACACACACAGAGGGACATGCACACACACTAACTAAAAGGGAAAAAAGCAAACAGATTTTTCTTTTAGCAAGCACTGCGAAGAGACTTCTGGGCTTGAATTAGATAATGAACGAAGAAAGAGATAAGCGAGAACGAGAGAGGTGAAAACAGAGAAGAGTTAAAGAGCTAGACGCAGAACGGAGGAATGGTACAGACGCCCGATTCCGTTTCAAAGAAACTTATGAACCGCAGTCTGCCTTTGCAGCAAGTTAAAACAGTTAAAAAAAAGAGACGCAGTCTAACTCCGGCTGTTCCACTTACACAATCATTATTAATTCAACTCAAATTCGTATGTGAAAGCATTCTGAGAATAAATCCTTATCCACTCTCCACTATCCGCATGTCTTTGTGGTTAATTAGCTTGATCTTACACTGAAAATATCAGAGGACTCAACCTTTAAAGTTTCAAGGAAGAAAATAACACAATAAGACCCCACTCAAACTAGAATACTTTAGACATTCCTTGTCAAATGACATGTTCTGGTGGTTTGCTTAAATGAGCTTTGGCATGGCATAAACTTAAATATGAACGTTGCTTCAAATTTTAATCCATCGTTCATCGGCCATCCAAACGATTTCTGTTCATCTTAACAACAGAGGTCTTGGCAATTATAATAGTAGGAAATCTGGCTTTTAACTCTACATTGTGGCCATAAACAGCCAATCAACTTAGCAGATCCACGAGCAGAGGCGGGAGTTTGGCATGGCGAGCCAAAGTCTGACATTCATGTGTGTGTGAGTAAGTCTAAGTAACTACCTTACTAGTCATGTACCCACTTGCTCACGTTCTAACTCGGTTTGCTTTGTGTGTCTCTAAGTTACTCATGTTTGTGTCACTTTCTGCCATTTATTTGTACCAAGCTGGATGTTCCTGTCCTATTGTAAGTAGTACTCCTTTATTTGTCTCCCTACTACCTGTATATTCTCTCTAACCTATCACTATATAAGCTGATCTTCTGTCTTGTTCGTAATACTGCCCATCAATGGATTTTTGGCTTGCGGCAAACAAATGTATCAGTTGTTTCAGCCACTCTTCGATCACGCATGTTTAGCGCCATCTCTGTCGTATTTATGTACTGTTTGCATGCAGTTTTCCTGTGGAAATACCATTTATATTTACAATAGCCTTACTAAAATGTCCAGTAATGGCCAGTAAACAGCCATTTCGGTCAACGACCTGTTTCACAGAATGTAATTGGCGCTCAAACTATAGTGGATCTTCTGAAAAGGGGCCCTTAACTTACAAAACAAAATGTTTCCAAATATATAATAAACTCTGTGCATTAAAATAGCACAAATATGTCATAGGTGTTTGGGACCACCACAGGGACCCAACACCCTTATCAGGAGAGCGACTTACAACTGATAGAGGTTTAACAATATAACCAATTATGGCTTAAGGGCCTTGCTCTAGGGTCCAACAGTGGCAGCTTGGCAGAGGACCCTCCATTCCACAGACCAGCACCATAACTGGTGATCCACCACAGTACTGGCAGCTCCTGGTATCTCCACAGTAGCTGGTTAAGACGCCAGCCGTCAACTCTCAGACAGTCACAGGATTTGAACCCACAGTCTTCTGTTCAGACGCTCTGAACCTTAGCAGCTGAGCTACCGGATCGTCTCAGACCGAATCAATAAAACACAGTGGTGCAGCCTAATGATGCAGTTAGGTGAAAGAATCCAAATAAGTCACACTTAGCCTACATTCAGACACTTCTGTACCACAGAAAGTCTCCAAAACTCACTTCAATTCTCTGTTTAATAAATGATCGATACAACAAAGCTAATAATTCAGCCTGAGTCTACAACGTGGCTGAACATTCAGAATATGACCTAGAAAATCAAAACCTTACCATTCATTACCATGCAGTATTTTGAACAAGTATTACACATGTATTCAAGTCTACATAACTCCCCTGCCTTTAAACACAATTCAATTAGTGTTCGATTAATTATTTTTTTTTATATCACAAATGCCACACAGAGCAGTAAGGACTAAAAACATAATCAATAATCGCTCTTTGCCTTCAATAGCACAGTCATCTATAATCTCAGGTAGCCTACATAGTGGTGCACTTTCATATGCAGATCAGCTGGCTCATTTCTTTTAACATATGCTCTGTAAGTTTAATTAAATAGTAAAAAAAAAATCTATTTGGAGCTTTTGCTACTCACCAATTGTTCAACTTCCCCTCCTTTTCCAAGATCAAAACTTTTCTTCAATTTATGAGAGGTTTCAACACCTAATATTTCAGATTGTTGCTACACTTTTGTTGGGGACAGAAGATAAACCTACAGTACTGTGCAAAAGTCTTAGGCCACCATTAGATTTGTGGTTTTAGCAATGGTATAATGACCATACATAACATATTATCAACGGTTTGTCAATCCATAATCCTCTTTTCTACTGACCTTCCTTACAATCTTTGTGAGCTTTGGCATATCTTACCATCTTTCCCTTCCGAAAAAGGGATTTCTTAGCTACTGCCCTTCCAAAACTACCATTCGGACTGTAGCAGGGTCAACCTGGCATCTCGATGAAGCTGCTAGATGCTGCTATTGTTAAAGTGTAAGGGGAGGTCACACTGAATACTTGCTGTTGTAGCCTATAGAGGCTGTTTCTTCTTTTTTTCAAGTTTTTAATACTGCATACAAATGTTCTGTATCTCCTGGTTGTATTCTAATAAAAAGACTGAGAAATCATTATACATGGTCATATGCCATTGCCAAATCAATGGTATGTCTAATTTAATGGTAGTCTAATACCAACCCCACCACAACAGGCACATGGGTTCGAGCCCTGGCAGTGCCTTGTGGACAGACCAGGCATCTACAGGATCTACAGTTGACTCCCTGAGCTGCAACAACTGTCATTGCCAACAAAGGTTCTGTTACAAAGTATTGAAATGAACTTTTGTTATTGACCAAATACTTATTTTCCACCATGATTTCATGATTTAGAATTAAATTCTTTAAAAATCCTACAATGTGATTTCCTGGATTTTTGTCTCATTTTGTCTCTCACAGTTGAAGTGTACCTACACACACACACACACACACACACACACACACACACACACACACACACACACACACACACACATATATATATATATATATATATATATATATATATATGTATATATATATATATACACCACTGTATAATGGTACAATGACCATATATACCTGTAATTATTTCCCAGTCTCTTTATTAGAATACAATCAGAAAACATTGGAAAGTTGTATGCAGTATTAAAAAAACTAATAAAATCTAAAACAAACAAACAAACAAAAAAAAGAAC
The DNA here is from genome assembly GCA_025084515.1 of Ancistrus triradiatus. NCBI lineage: Eukaryota > Metazoa > Chordata > Actinopteri > Siluriformes > Loricariidae > Ancistrus > Ancistrus triradiatus. The sequence goes on along the minus strand of JAJAGP010003801.1, from coordinate 38,557 downwards.
ATCTTCTGTTGGCCACAGTGGCAAGTATGTAATGTGACCTCCAATTACATTTGAGCAACAGCAGCATCTGGCAGCTTCATCAGGATGCCAAGCTGACCCTTGTACAGTCCAAAGAAGCTTGATCAGGCATGATTTTTTGCAGAGTAGCAGCCAAGTAACCACTTTTTCACAATTGGAACAGGGTGAAAAGCCTTAGATGTGCTAAAGCTCACAAAGACTGGACTGAAGATCAGTGGAAAATGGAGCGACTAATCCAAGTTTGACATTTTTGGGACCACTCGTCAACAGTATGTTACATGGTCATGACACCATTGCTGAAACAACAAATCGAATGGTGGCCTAAGACTTTTTCCACACCACTGCATCGTAGTCCTGAAGATCCAGGCCAAACTGGAATACCTTTTTAAATGGTTTTCTTTACCGTATTGCCACAAGCGTCTAACGTGATAAATCAACATCATTTCCTGAAAGGTGACCGAATAAAATAGCATTACTTCTCCAGTACAGTAGCACATCTCACCAGGAGAAATCCAGGCATTCTCACACCCTTGCTACCATTACGTGATTTTATTCTGAAGCCATTCAGGCAAGGTATAAATGCATGAGCAGATGAGTTTTGCTGCGGGTAGCTCCTCCAGATTCTGGAAGGAAATTGTGGAGGGATGCAACGTGTTGATTGAGGAAGGTAAGCCCTCCATTGTGCTTTCCAGCCTGCGGCAAGGACACCTTCCCAAAGACTGGCGAGACATAAGCATTCTCCGAACAGCACCCGAGAATGAATAGCACCCTCCTTGAACACCAATCAGACACAGTATGCATGCATGCTCACACACACACGGCCGCCGACTATCATATTTTCTGACAAATATAGTCATTTTTCTGTACACATCCCCTCACTGTCTTACATACAAATCTCCCTCTCTCTCTCTCTCTCTCACACACACACACACACACACTCACACACACACACACATACACACACACACTATCTAAAATGACATGCCAGCCAGCTGAGACACTCAGAAGGAGAGAGAGGAATATCGAGCAGGAAGTGGAGCGCTCGGGTGTTTGATGGGGTCGGTGAGATAGTTAATCACGGAAATGGTTGCGTTAGCCGTGGCAGCCCAACTCGCAGCCAGGCACACGCGACGCTGCCGCCCGGCAATTATGGACGACACTCATGACGTCACCCTCCCTCCCTGTTTCCTCAGATGGCTACACCGGTAATGAGAAGAAGGGCCTTGGCTAAAGGTTGAGGAAGGATCCTCAAAGCATTTCTCATTCCCCGTTTCACCACGTGAGTCTCCAGCAACCTGGCAACCCTGCAGTTCTGAGGATCGGAGGGAAATCTTTCATTGCAGAGTTTGTAAATCACATTAGTGATGCTTAAATGATTCGGATCAACCCGTCATTTCGAAGACTCATCTATCACTACAATAAAACAACATAAAAACCTGTATTAGACACTAAAGTGTATTATGACAGTGAAAAGGAACTGATCGTGTAGCGGGGTTGTGAATAAGAAACTTGGACTACTACGGACTGGAACCGAATCGTCTTCAGTGAAGCACCCCAATCAGGATACAGCACGCACTTTGTTTTAAACTTGTTTTGACCTGTTGGACAAATGAATGCCATTCTCTTGGTGTTCTCTTGGTGTACCAAGTGTGACACTAGAGTGCTTTCACCTAAAATGAGTTGATTAAGCAAAAAGTCCTGTTATACAAATGATAATAAGACGTTAGAGCCATAATAAATCATGCTACTTTTACTTGTGATACTTAAGTACAGTATTATTGTACTTTTACTCAAGTGGAGCTCTAAAGGTAGGCCTTCTACTTCTACTTTGGGCAAGCTCCGGGTTTACATGACTTACATGACAATAATCTGTGAGACAATAATCTCACAGAAGGATGTGACTTCAAACTTTATTAATAAATGATCAAATTCTTCGTTTTTTTCAAGTATGTAATGTGTTTCAGAGCCTGCACAAAGTGTTCGATAGTTGTTTCGCTGAATTTAATTGTGTGGCACATTTAATTCCGGGGTTGCCCGATCCCATGAAAAAAAAACAACAGTCAATGAGGAAAGAGCCCAAAAAAGCCAAGTCTTTAGAATAAGCAGACCTGGCAACCATGTCAGTTAGGTTCGCGTGCATGTGTAGACTGGGAAAACAAACTGAAATCGGGAAACTAGTATACATGCTATGAGAAATCTGATTACTGGAATAAAATCCAGCTCTCTTTGTTGGCTTACTTAATCTGATCTCTAGATCCGAGTTTGCTGTTTACATGACCACTTGAATAATCAGATAACTGCAGAAATCTGACTATGATCGGATTATGAAGTGCATGTAAACGCGCTTGTTGACACTTTCCAGTGAACATATCTAGGGGTGTTTTTTTGCAGTGTCCTTCATTTTTTCAAATGACTCATGTTCAAAATGTTCATAGCTGGTTTCCACAAAGGTCTGAAGCTGCCCTTTATGGTTAATATGTCCTTAAGGGCTTTCTGAAGGTAGGTTACCTGAATCTCCTTGAGGCTACCCCTCCTCCAGCAGCAGGGCTGATTTACCCCCACCCATTCCTCCTGCAGCTGTCAGCCCTCCTGACCCTCTGGTCAAATCAATAGACCTCAGGCCTTCAGCAAACCCTTCCTCCAGACTGCTAGCTAACGGTCAGTCAAGGCTCACCCAAGACAAAGAAGAAGGTGGAGACGGAACAACCAAACAAATGGGCTTTGAGCTGCAGTTTTATAAGGTGTACAGGTTCATAAGGCTTTTACATTGTTATCAGTGTTGGTGTCCCACCTGATGAACTGGGTATACTATGGTTTATGTATTATCTGTCTTGTTGAGGTGCTTGTAAGTGTGGTGGATGGGTTACTTGTCTGTGCTTCTCTGAATGACCTTGCTTACACTTCTGGACCCCTCTGCATTCATTACTGAAGGACAATGCAGGTACACATTTCATACAATACACACATACAACAAATTATCATCTACAGTTACCATATATAATTGCAGGTATATCATTACAAACTGTAGCCCAGCTGTTGCTAAGTGCAACGATGTCCCTTCTACCCTCTCCATCCAGTAAAAGACAATTACCCAACAACTAGCCGGATATACAGTACTGTGCAAAAGTACCAAAAAGTTAAAACTCAAATGTCACTCCATAATACTCTTTTCCACTGATCTTCAATCTTTGACATATCTTAGCCTTAGCCTTCTGAAAAAGTGGTTTCTTGGCTGCTACTCTTCCAAAAGACCATTCCAGATCAAGGAGAGGTCGCACTAAATATGTGCCACTGTAGCCTATAGAAACTGTTTATTTCTCATTGTGTTCAGTTTTTTAATACTGCATACAAATTTCCTGTAATTTATTCGAATAAAGAGACTGAGAAATAATTATGGTCATTCTACCAATGCTGCAACAAGGGTATATCCTAATCTAATAGTGGCTTAAAACTTATGCACAGTTCTTTACGTGAATACCTGGTGTAATGGAGGTGTGCCTGATGAAGTGGTAACTTTAAACAAAATGCAAAAGTGTAACGCACTATTATTGATCAATCCTGACCTCTTGTAAGATGTTTCCCATTTTCTCCAGGCCCACACTATTCATTTTCTTTAACGGAATCAGATATGTATGGTAGTCATTTAGAAATAATTGAAGACAGGCTTTGTATCGAAGGCAGCCAACGGTTTTCTCAAAACTCTGCACACACATCTTGGAATAGATTCCAGAGACGATTGGCCAGTTGTCAGAAATGTATAACTGTGCTGGTATGGGGTAATGCTATTCTTGGAATTCTGGGCTGTAATTTTATGTCAGGTTTTATGTTGGGTATGCTCTGAGATAGAGACCGACAAAACGTAGCCAACTTTGATCATTTTCCGACAGCCTGGACCTGGAACCATTGAGTGCGTTCACATGCACTGAATAATCCAATCATAGTCGGATTTCTGCAGTTATCTGATTATTCAAATGAAATGCTGATGATTTAAATGTAAACAGCATACTCCAATCTAGAAATTAAATTAAGAAATCCGATAGAGCTGGATTTGACCCCGATAATCAGATTTCTCAGCATATGTATTCCCGCACTCAGATTTCAATTGGTTTTCTCAATCTGCACATGCGCACGGAGCTGTTGCTGAAGCGGCTAGGGGAATTAAACGTGGATGCCAGGTCCTCTTATTCTAAGAAACTTCATTTATTTTGGGCTCATTTCAATAGCATGTTTATTTGGATAATTTAATGTCATTATCATCATCAGTGCTCATTTTATTGACAGACACAAGGTTATCTCGATACACAAGGTACCTTTGAAGCTAGTCATATATATATAAATATATATATGTAAATATACACATACACATACACATATATATATAAACTTAAAGGTCTTCGTAGACAGTACTTTCGCAATTATCTCTAGGGAGGTTTAAACCTGGTTTTCTGAGGTCAAAACCTTAGGCATTTCAGGCATTACTGTGGTGAAGGAAATCTAAGAACAAAAGGACAAGCACAAACCGGCACCCTCTAAACTTTGCAAGTTCTTGCCGTGCTGTCAGACGGATTGATCGGTGTGATGCGAGTGGCCAACAGGTATCAACATCCATCTCAAAGATGGCAGCATTTCACGTGGTCCACTCTCTGGCAGGTTGCACTGTTTCCTCGTGACGCGAGGTTGTGGGTAAAGAGAGCAGAATGCTTTGCTTTGTGAGTTTCCACTTTGAAGGCCCATAGGGAGCTGTGAAGAGCCCACTGACTGTTAGAGAGAAAAATCGGGGAGAGGAGGACCTGCTCAGCCCCCTGTAACACTCAGCCTCAGCACAGAGCCTTCATTGTACTGCAGCCTCTGGCTAGAGTTAGAGCACAAATCCACAACTGACAACAAGAGTCCTCTCTCAGACCCATATGTAGTCAGAGCATTGGCAATACGTGTGCGTGTGTGTGGAGGGGGATCCAGAACACAGGCAGCACTGCAAGTTGATACAAGCTGTCTGGCAGAAGTCAGTTGTTTTCCTGTGTATGCTTGGTTTCCTGGCAACTTTCTCCCAGACTAGAGCAGCATAGGCTGGAGAAACAAGCAGCAGGTGTTCGGTTCAGCAACAGTCGCACTAAGGAACAAGTCACATGCTGGAATAGGTCGACCCCAAGGAAAGGTCACACGGTGGAATATGGCATCACATCACATGATCAAACAAGCCACTCTGTCAGACAGGTAATCCAATCAAGCAAGCTACCCTACAGTATAGATCAAACCATGAAACTGAGACTCAAGATGGGTCAGGCCATGAAGCAATTATTAAATTCTAAAAAAATGAAGGTGATGCTATGGATAAATGTCTCAATAGGACAGATCACACTGATCACCGTGTCTTTCGACGTGCTTGTTTAACAAATGAGAAGCTACCCACTGCATCAGCTAGGGTTAAATAACTTGTTGCCAGCTGAAACATAATCACCAATGCAGTATTTATCCAATAGGAGGCTCTTTTTAACTATTTAACTATTTGCTTAGTTAAATCCAGTTGGTGACCTTTTTTTGGCCGGCAGTGTATGTTTTCCTTTTAACTTTAGAGGCTGAACAAAACCAGCTTGCAGGAATATAGGAGAGAGAGACAAGATCAGGGTGCAAGCTCAAATACGCAACTACACTTTAGAAACAAGCCCTAAAAACCTGCATCCTGCAAGTGACAATATTTGTAAGTGACTTTATAGAAAAATTAGCCCAAAGTCGCTTATAAAAAGTGGAGTTGGCAACTGTCTTTGATTCTGCTAGCTGCTTCAGGGACAGCTCTACAATTGATCCGGTTCCGTCCGTGTACATGCGCAGACTGAGAAACCTGACTGAAATCAGAATGAGGGTATACATGCACTGAGAAATCTGAGTACCGAGATAAAAATCAGCTGTATTTATTTATTGGAGTTCTTAATCTGATTTCTAGGCCTTAATCCAATCTAAACACTCGGAGTATGCTGTTTACATTACCACTCGAACAAGCGTGCATATAAATGCACTCACAGTGAAACAAGTAACATCATGGATCTGATCTCCGACCACTAGGGATCGCTCTAAAAATGTTGGGTCTGAGCCAGGTGAACTATCAACAAAACAACCAGAAACCTATTAGTGGTCACTGTTCCACATCGGTCAGCTGCCTTCTGCAAGCAGAGGTCTAACCCAAATCCGGACTATAAGAGGATAAGGGTACTTTAGCTCAAGCAGCACAGCTGATGAAACAGGCGAACTCGCTTTGCAAAACAGACGTACACAGAGTGGAAAAAACACAACAGCTTCGGCAAGCTGGTGCTTGAAAGGTAGCATTCATGAGAGAGTTGCATTCAAACAGCCTAACAGAGGGAGAGAGCGAGCGTCATAGAAAAACCGAGAGAAAAGAGAGCAAGGGGGCAGCCATGAAAGAAAAGTCTGCTGCTCCATCCATCTGCCAAGACGAGCCTAGGTCCCCCGCATCCATCTCGACCACAGATGTTTCATCCTACCCCCTTAACACACACTCAGTCAGACCCCCCGGTAGCGATTGGCCCATGCACTTGCAGTGAGATAAAGCCCAGTATAGCCGCCACGTGTCTGCTGAATGGGAGTCTCAGTAAGGGCCAAGCCTCCAGACAGCTGACCAGACGTCGTGCAGGAGCCAATCAGCAGGGCTATGTTCATCTGGCTCAGCTGTAATCTTCAGAAGTGTGCACAGGAAACACAAATCTCTCCCGTACACACACATCCACACGCTAATGAAAGGACTCCCATAGACGCTGATGAAAGGAGTTCGAAAACTGTATGCGGCGCTTTCTTACGCCGCCATTGTAAATCATTAGACTGTTGACACAGCTTCGCTCAAGGATGTCCACCGGCAAACTTTGATCCTGCTAAATATTTCCACATCCCTTTTGTGACCTAAGCTTGGCTCACTCATGGCAAAATGGCAAGGTTCTAATCCCTGATCTGTAATCTTTGCGAAACTCGGTGACCAGATAAACAACGTCAATTGCATACACACCCTCTGCCTATTCCGGGACTTCCTCTCTATGTTTCTTCCTGGAGCCTTCCACAGTGCTGGAGCCCTGATGTGCAACCACTGGCTGATGAGTTCAAAATGTCGTTTGAATGTTGCTAAAGTGGTAGCTTCAGCTACTTTAGCTCCTCATTAGATCAACAACATTTTAACCTATGGGAATTGTTGATATAAAGATGTGATAGAAACGTCCTGCCATGGCATTTGGTAAACATGGTTTCCCGCCATCTAGAAGACGATATTCTCGAAATTCAGAATTTTGCAGGTGCTGCATTTCATTCCAGGGTTGCCAGATCCTGCATTGGAAACGAGCACAAAAGAAGCGAACTGGAAAAAAAGTCCAAAACAGGCAACCAGCTACAATGTGAGAAAGGGACCGTCTGATCAGTTAAAAAATAAAAAAAACAATAATAATAATGTACATTTTCCTTTTAACTTTAGAGGCTGAACATATCCAGCTCGCAGAAATATATAACCCAAATAAGCAACTGCACTTTAGAAACAAACCCTAAAAACTTGCTACGCGCAATTGTCAATAATTGTAAGCGACTAGAATACGTGGACTTGGCAACCGTGTTTGATTCTGCTAGCTGCTTCGGACAGCTCTACAATCTATCAGGTTATGTTTGCACACATGCGCAGACTGAGAAAATCAAAGGGTATACATGCACTGAGAAATCTGAGTACTGAGGTAAAATCCAGCTTTCTTAATTGGAGTTCTTAATTTCATTTCTAGGCCTTAATCCAATCCAAAAAAATAACGACATATAACCTAGAGGAATTGTTGATATAATAATCAAGACGTTATTAACTTTACATTATTGCACATTGGTTTTGGCTAATAGAGTGAACTTTTTATTTTTTTTAAGCAAAGGTCAACAAAGGGTAATGGTGACAGCCGACAGCCGACATTCCACTTTACGATGTTATTATTGGCATTTCGAGGCACAAATTAAGAATCCGTTCTTCAGTCAAGGTCTGTGAACTGCAGTTGTGGAAACTGTGGGGTTTTCTGGCGAGCGTCAGTCTCCTCTGCACTTGATTGGAGTGCCCTATGGTACAGTTTGGTTCTTGAGGTTCTCGTTTCGCTGCTTGAGGAGGAAATCTCACTACGTGTTAACAAATACTGGTTGCACGTGTGGTTTCCTTTGGCTGGCCAGATTTGTGTGGTGAGTAGCAGGGCATTCTGTTAAATTAAATCGCTCTTTCAAATGCATGCTGGTGTTACAACTTGCAGGGGGTCAACAGAACAGCTGAAAAACCACATGGAAAAGGGCTTGCATTTGGCAGACGCTTTCATTCCAGACATCTTACAAAGCACGCAGAATCGAATCCAAGAATATAGCAAGGCGGTTGAGGGTAAAAGTTGCATTTCACAAAGAAAAACGCAATCGGGAACTAAAATGCCAGGCACAAACACAGCATAAACTCTCAACCTTAGAATGCCGTTGGTGTTCCTACATTTCTATTGGTGTTGGCCACTGGGGTCCATACCTACAGCTTCCTTTTAAAAATCATCATCAGTGATCATAGGATGCTGTTGAATGGATATTTTTGGTTGGTGGACTATTTTCAGTTCAGCAGTGACACTGAGGTGTTTAAGTCCTGGTCTCGGGGGGAGGTGGACTCGGAAATAGTTACCGGCCGAGTCCGACGCGCCTGTCTGAGGTAAGGTTAATTATAAACTGAAACTTTATAAACTTTTTTCTATCGTTATTGAATATCAACAATTCAATCAAACAGCATTAATAAGTCTTTCTCCACATGCCCAAAATGCACTTTGATTGGCTAACAGGGAAAAACAAGTTTTTCTCCTTCAGTATCCAATCAATGAACCAGTTTTATTTTGAATCATCTGCTTGCTTTACTTCAACATGTCTGGAATTATTATTATTAATAACATATTTTCACATGTAACAATAAAACGGATAAAATGGATGTTGTTGGCTATATTCAGTTGACTTTTTGTGGTGACTTCTGAATAAGTTTGAGAGAAGAGAAGACTAATATAATAATAATGAATAATACATTTAGGCTATATATAATTCAATGTTATATTTTACATAATATATAATAAGATATAACATTGTACATTCATAATGACATTATAGTATATAATGTATAATGAATGTATAGTGAATTTTCTTCTTTTTATTCTTGTATGATGAAAAAAACCTTTAGCTGGTCTCGGTCTCATCTCGATTTCAGCCGCGGTCTTGGTCTTCACTCGGACTCAGCTCTAGTAGTCTTGGCTACAACCCTAGTCGTGTTAGAATTACTAGTAAAATTATGTATGTAGTTCCAAGAGGATTTTATTTAATAATTTTATTCATATTATTACTCATCATTTTATTTAATAATTGTATTCATACATTCTATTCAACATTATTTAATTGAATTCTGAAATATGATGTCAACGTAAAATAAATGGCTCAAAGTGCTGATAAATTAAGCACGAATAAATTATGTTGCCACCAGTCCCTTAACATGACTGGTTCTCATGTTCAAACTGGCGACATGTGTAACAAAACCACTTCTGTAGTTCAGTCCCAGAGGAACAAGCGGAAGCTCTTAAGCATGGACCTCAAAACCAGTGCATGCTCAGTCACCATCCCAGATCCACTGAGCTACACAGGAGAATCACATTAGGTCTAATGCCAACTGGCCTTCACACAACCTCAGCCCATAACTGTTTTTTCTATTCAATTCCCTCCATTTATTGTCTCATCAGCTATAAAAGTGGTCTACTAATCAGGATTTTGATAATTCAGCTATCAAAGCAACCCAAGGCAGAGCTGCAAAGAGGCGAAAACGCTGATGTCGGCACGAGGGTCATAAAAATAAAATTAACTGACAAACTGCATCAGCAAACAAGGTGGCTGCAGGATGAAGCTCAACGGGTGGAAGAGGCGATCGAAACCAGACAGGAGCTTAGCAAGACAGAAGCTTTATATGAAACAATTACAGGAGGTACAGTGCAGCTTACTGTACACAGTCTAATACTGAAAAATCAGGAGGTGTTTGTATTGTTTTTGTCTCTTCCCTGTAGTGCTGCGATGCTTTCCAGGAAAAGTCGTTTGCAAGAGTTTGAAGTTAGAAAGATGTTCTAGCTCTGAGCTACAGTACAAAAATATGACCAACATCTACCTTATAGTACATTTATTCTAAGACAACAACAATTCTTTTAAAATTTTTGAGCAAAACCTTGTTTCATAATTAGTTCCACCTCTTTGTTCCCATCATATAAAGATACAGAACAGTAAATGTGAGTTACTGTTTGACAGGGGCGTCATCATTCCCATGTTAACTGGGGCACCTAACGACTGATTGGCAAGCATGGGGTACAGCTTAGCCGCTCCACATTCTGTGTGTACCAGTACAACAAGTAACATAGAATCTCACCTGCTATGTAATATAGAATCTCTTAGGATCTACATTCATCCTAGATCCTCACCTATGGACTCTGCCCTTCAACTCACCTCACAGGGCTTAGGTCAGGGAACTGGGATGGCCATTTCTAAAGTTTGGATAAATGTTTTGGATTAACATCCTGTTGGAACATCCAATCATGACCCTATAGCTTCTTGATAAAGTGTACAATCTCCTGGTACAACCACAAATCAGCAAAAGTTGGGACGGTAAGGAAAAGGCATTTGTTCCTTACATTTGCTTTGACTTTTATTTCATTGTAGACAGTATGATCCAACTTCTGGTCAACTTCATTTCATTTGTTAATAAACATCCATTCCTGCATTTCAGGCCTGCAACACATTCAAAAAAATGTTGGGATGGGGCAATTTAGGACCTGTAACAATGTAAAAAACCAACAAGAACTAAATAATGAGGTGATTTCAAACAGGTGAATATAATCATGATTTTATACAAAAGCAGCTTCCAGGAAAGGCTGAGTCTTTGAGCAGTAAAGATGGTCAGAGGATCTCCAGTTTATCAACAATTGTGTAAGAAAATGATTGAAATCTTTAAAAACAATGGTCCTCAAAGAAAGACTGGAAGGTATTTCCATATTTCTCCTTCTACAGTGCATAATATCATTAAACGATTCAAGGAATCTGGAGAAATTTCAGTGCGTAAAGGGCAAGAACCTAAACTGAAGAGGCGTGGCCTCCGATCCTTCAGATGGCACTGCATCAAGAACACTGCATATATTTTTTCATTTTCCATACCGTCCCAACGTTTTCTGATTTGGGGTTGTAGTTCATGTAGTGCCTTTGATTCTCCACCTTACATCTGTGTGTGAATGAGTTTTTCATTTCTGTATAACCGTCCTTAAGTTCACACAAAAATCCACCTTGGGAGTTGCACAGAAACATCTATTTCGAAGTGCAAATGTCTAACAAACTCCACACAGTTATGTCTGTGGTTAGATGAAAGAAGAGGCTTGCTTTAGACATACTTTCCTAACACTGTGTTGCCATGGAGTTGGCATCTAATTGTAGATTTTGAGACTAGCGTCTTCTGCAAATCTTCAACTCTGATCCCTTGAAAAGACTGCCTCGCCAACCGTCCGCTGAGAAGTTGTTTTAAGCTTCTTAATTGTTGTCTTTGCAGTGGAAATTAGAATTTTCAGTCATGTAGCTATTTTCAAAGCTGCAGTCTGCCGAAGCCATTTACGAATCAACACAATTGTGTCATTTTATTTGTGTTTTCAAAAATGGAGATATCAAACCTTCAGACATCATCGCTGCGGAACGGGCCCCAGTGAACAGGATTGTTGTGCACAACTACAGGACATGCCACACAGAGTCACTACAGGGACTACATTTCCCATAATGCCCAACATCTTTCCAAAAGTCACACTGCAGACAAGGTAATGATAGATCATAGCTACAGTATTGTGCAAAAGTCTTAGGCCACAATTAGATCAGCTATACCATTGTTTTAGCAATGATGTAAGAACCATACTTAATTAGGCAGTATTAAAAACTGAAAAAAAGCTTCTATAGGTTCCAGTGGCAAGGATTAGTGTGACCTCCCCTTACACTTCAATGGGATGCCAAGTTGACCCTTCTACAGTCCTTGATCAGGAATGGTCTTTTTGGAAGGGTAGAAGTCAAAAAACCACTCCACAGAAGGGGAATGGCAAAAGCAAAAATATGCTCACAAAGATCAGTGGAAAAGAATATTATGGAGTGATGAAACCAAGTTTTTGGGTCCAGTCGTCGACAATATGTTATATATGGTCATTATAGCATTGCTAAAACAACAAATCTAATGGTGGCCTAAGACCTTTGCACAGTACTGATAATGTTTAGTTAATACTATTAAGATTATTTTTTGGCATTAGTTAGTGTACAACAGGCTTATTTTTATGCACTGTTGTGCCCCTAAGACTAATGGGCAAGCAGAGGGGTGCAGCTGTGCCCTTGTAAATTGTGTGTGTGTCCCAGTACAACATATAGTATAGAACCACCCCTGAATACATGATATAGCAGATGAACATGCTTTTTCTTTGTAGATGCCAAGCACAAGTAGTTTTTTGTTCTATTCTCATTCTGAGATTTGCGTAAATGAACTAAAAATACTGCACGTTTATTCATCTATTTCAAAAGTGCCAACACTTCTGTCAATTCGTATTTGGTAAATCACAGGTTGCCAGAGCGTGAACTAACAATAGCAACATGGACGCTATTAACAGTCATTCTAACTGCTGAACCACATTTCAGAACAGTAATATAGCACTGGAACCCCCACCAGGAAAGGCGGAAGGGAACTGAGTCTGACAAATGTATTTATTTGCAACACCAAACTGTATGAAAACACATTTGCCGACTCAGCCCAACGTGGCAAGATGGAATTTTACTTGTCTTCAGCAACAAGTGCTAAAAAAAGCCTAAAAAGCACAGCCTGGTTTTTGTCCTCCATCATCCTAGTGGCTTTTAAAACACTTTCTCTACCATGTCAAAATGGACCGGATCCCAGTTAATTACAGCTTCCAATATGTCCTGTCAGTCCTTTAGTTTGGAATTTTTAGCTAACCGAAAAACAAAAAAAACCTATTCTAAAATATTTAAGTAACCCTATATTGAGGTGGAAAAAGCTTCCTATGTCATATGTATTGTCTTAAAGAGTTAATGCCATTACATTATTCCAAGCTGCATATAGTGCACTACATAGGGAGTAGAAAATCATTTTAGACTCAGCCCTATTCTGCTTTATCTTTGAGCTATGCAGAGGTGACAGAGCTCAGTCTAGAGGCCCTGGTCTTTGGCTCTGCCTGAACTATTATTTATTATTTGTTTATTTAATCAGCATCTGCATCAATGGCTATTCACGACAGGAGCAAAGTTACATCCATACCAGTCAGACACTAGTTCCCAGTTAACCTAACGCATGTCTTGGGAGTGTCAGAGGAAGCTGGAGGACCTGGAGTAAACCCACGTGGACACAGGGAGGATGCTGGAACCCCACACAGGCCGGGTCCGAGGTCAGGATGGAATCAGGGATCTGTGGAGCTGTGCAGCAGCTTCACTAAGCATTTGCGCCACTGTCCCACCCTCGGTTCTGATTAGCTCTGACATAAACGATGCCATGAGTAAATGACTGTAAACCTAGTTTAATATATTTATGTCCTTTTATTAGCTTGAATATTATTAACATAATGGCATCAGATGTTTAGAAAACAATCATACCCTGTCTTTACCTTAAGCCAGATTAGAACCTGAACATTAAGTAAATGAAATCTAACATTTTTACACGTTACACATAAAACAATGCTGTGGCTTAAAGATAAGAAATCTGACTGAAAATCTGTGGACGGACTTCAAGAAAGCAGTCCACTGCTGAAAATTTGAATTCTGCAAGGACAAATGGGCAAATGTTCTCCAATCCATGTGTGCAAAGCTGCTAGAGGCATATCCAAACAGACTGACGGCTGTAATTACAACAAAATGTGGTTCCACAAAGTATTGAATCAGGGGACTGATCACTTTTCTAACCTTGAAACTGTAGCATTGTGGTATCAAAACTGTTACCTTATTTCTCGTTACTTGAGTGTTTTAAGTCAAAATGCGCAAATACAGCTGGAAAATGGTGTATTTGAATGGATTCCCATTTCAAGCTGTAAGACAAAAATGATTTCAAAGGAGTATTATGGTTTCTATAGGCAAGTATATTTCTCTCTTTTTCTTTTTTCATCATTCCCTCTTGGTTGCACTGTTCCCTCGCTCTTCTTCTTGTTTCTCTGGAACGTTCCACCATCCCTCCCTCCCTCTCTCTCTGCCTCCTCGGCATGCGCTCCTTTACTCTCCGGTTTTCGCCAGGGTCATTGCAATTACTCCTCTCTCTCTCACTCTTGCTCTCTCACTCTGCCAAGCTTCTTGTTTGTCCTATCTTCAGACTGTGAGCTCAAATCTCTCCACTCGTTTATTCACAAACTCTCCTTCTGTTTCGCTTCTCTTCCATTTTCCTCTACAACATTTTACTTGTATGTTTTCCTCTTCTTTTTTTCTCTTCAATTCTGTTTTCTTCTTCCCCTACCATCTCTTTTCTTCTCTCATTTTTCCTTCCTTTTTCTCTCCTCTGTACTGTCTTCTCATTTTACTGCTCTTTTTATTTCTCCTCTGCTGTCCAGTTTGGTTGGCAGTTCCCTTCTCTATGTTTCTCCTCTAGACTTTTCTTTTTTTCTTTCCACTTCATGAACATGTTTCTAAATTGGAGCTAATTTGACTAGAATTTGTCACAATCAAAGGTACCACATTGCATGCTATTGATCAAGTTTGGTGAGCTTTAATGCTTAACATATAAATACATGATGCTATGAATTGTGTTGGCAGAGTGCTGGCTCAGTGGTTAAAGTTATGGACTATTAATTGGAAAGTTGTGGATTGAAATGCCAACTCTGCCAAACTGGCACTGTTGGGTTCTTTAGTAAGGCCCTCAATCAGCAACTGCTCAGCTTTTGAACCGCTCACACATGTATAACACAGTCATACAGTGTTACCTCGGATTCGTTCCAAAACCGAAAACAACTACCGAGTTAAGTTTTCCAATAAGGAATAATGTAAATTGAATGAAAGGGTTCCAGATAATACACTCTGTAAAAGGCATTATATGCATCTGTATTATACAGGTGCTCCCTGATTTATGTTGGGGATATGTTCAACAAATCCATCATAACTTAAATGGATCATGAACTGAGGAGTTTAACGAGTGTTTGGTAGAGCAGTCTGAGCCTATGATAAATAATGACAAGTAAGCTAATGTTTAAAACATTTACATTAACCTACAGTTGGGCAAAATCATTAACAGAAAGCTTATTTTATAATAAGTGTTGAAAAATCTCATGGAATTTAATGAGTAATAGATTGAAAGTGAAAAGTAAAAGCAAAACACTTACTCTATTGATGAACTCTGGGTGCTAGCATAATGCTAACTGCAGCCTGTTTCCTTTCAGTTGGATCTAGATGTAGAAATAAAGAAAAACACAATAAATGCAGTTGAGATCTACACTGAGATATTTTGAACCTGAATCACTTTACTGAATCGTGAATTGTGAATCGAGATTCAACATTCGGTTTCAGAAAAGCACCAAGTGCGGAGCAAACTTCGAGAACCAAGACACATTTTTCTATGGGGATATGAAGAGGGACGAAGAGATGTGGCAGAGGTAAGTTGAGACAAGTCCAATGTATACTAAAGCGAGGAATATACCGTATGTATCATAGCGTAGCCTAGCTTAAACATGCTTAAAACACTTACATTAAACTACAGTTGGGCAAAATCTTTCACAAAAAAGCTTATTTTATAATAAAGTGAATATCCCATGTCATTTATTGAATAATGTATTGAAAGGGAACAACAACAGAGTGTGTAGTGTGCATCTCTTGCCCGAGGAAAAAACAAAATTCAAAACTCAGGTTCCCATGGTAAGGTCAGAAAAATCATAAAACGAAACAACATAAAACGGTGAGCGCCAAAATGGAGTCAAAACTAAACCTGAGCAGCAATGAGATTTTATACAACACCTTCCAAGTGACTTGTTTGAGGCTGGACTGATTGTGTAACCATCATTTTCTTGCGTATTTTTCACTTTTCATGCAAGGTAAAGCAAGGCAGTTCGTTTTCGACAGCATGGCAGGTTGCCAACAAGCTCGCAAAACGGACAAAACTTTGTGGACACACAGGGCTGGGATTTGTTCCTTAAATAAATGCAGAGATCTTAAATTAGCATTTTAGAAGCTGGTAAAAGCAGACACTATTACTATCAAACAATGTGGAAATGCTAAACGTTACGGCTAAAATTTAAGCTGCACCACAATGCCGGATTTTATTCTATTGTTTTTGGCCACCGATCGTTCAGTACCAATTTTCACACAACTACTTCACCTTGGGAAATGAAGTGTAAGTTTCTGGTGTGACAACGGCTTTATATGGAAATCCTGAAGATGATGTAACGCAATTCTGGAGAAAAGTGCTTTACTGTTGTTGGCTCGCTTTATGTGAAGACTTGAGCTGTACCCAAACTGCAGATATTTTATACACCTGGAAGATTGGATCCACTAGAGGGCAGTTCAGAGACACTGCTATTGACTAAATACAGGTTACGTCCTAAACGGCATTATATCACACTAGTAGTAGTAATAGTTTGCCAGATTGGCACGACCAGTGTTCAGTGTTGAATTGATTTATGTAGAACTTTTAACAATAGACACTGTCACAAAGCAGCATTATATAAAGCCAAGCTTAGACCCCAAATTAAGAGCCAGAGGCGACAATGGCAAGGAAAAAGTCCCTGAGATCCATGAGGAAGAAAACCCAAGATGAATCAGGCTCAATCAGGGGATAGATTAAACCAAACACGAAAATAAAAAAGCTATTAAGAAAATAAAAATGTGAATGAAAAAGCCTAGTATGTCTAGTTGCTGTCTCCACCCCATATTCCTACCTCAGCATTTTTACCATACCCCATGCGTGTCATTTCTAGCCCTCATTCCACATTTCATCCTATGCATTCTCCCTTCAGCCCTTGCTCCCTCTCTCTGTGTGTGTGATATAGCTGCTGCAGGACTGCAGTTCTCAGTGAAACCACATTCTATTTTTTGCCACTTCCTCTTCCTCCTCAGGCCGTCGCTATGGAGATGGCGCTAGCCCACAAAGGCCGCTCCTTCCACAGCCTACGTTATCGTTACACTCTCTCTCACCCTCATTTATTCCACCTTTTTTTCCCTCTCTTTAGCTCTCTTCTGTCTCCTGCTTTGATTCGCTCTACATCCTTAATTGATTCTCTGCCCACCTTCACTCATTTTCTCACACCTTCCTGTTATCGATTTAGCCCTGGACTCCTAAACTTTGTTCCCGTACTTTATCCTCAGGTCCAGACTGGCTTGTTTACGCCTCTATTTTTATGGACTTTTATTCAAAACAGTGCTGTTGTCTTCACAGGTTCATCCCTGTATTGTGTCTGTGTTTTATTTATGTCTTATGACGTCGTGGACTGTGGTAGCCTAGTGGTTATGGACTATGGACCAGAAGGTCCAGGGTTCAAATGCCACCTCTGCCACTGTTGGGTCTTTGAGCAAGACCCTTAACCCACAATTGCTTGGACTGTAACAGCTGTAATTGGGGTGGGGTGATGGCGGGAAGCAGTTTAAAGTTTGGTCAATTTAGCTGCTTACCTTGTCAACTTTTAGTGTGAGGCTATCATAAGGTTAAGAGGTACACTTCAACTATGAGAGACAAAATGAGAAAAAAATCCAGAAAATCACATTGTAGGATTTCTAAAGAATTTAAGTGTAAATTATGGTGGAAAATAAGTATTTGGTCAGTAAATTTGGTTCAACTCAATACTTTGTAAAATAACCTTTGTTGTCAATGACAGAGGTCAAACATAAGTCTTCACACACTGTAACTGGTATTTTGACCCATTCCTCCATGCAGATCTCCTCTAGAGCAGTGATGTTTTGGGGCAACACAGACTGTCAACTCCCTCCACAAAATTTTTATGGGGCTGAGGTCTGTAGACTGGCTAGGCCACTCCAGGACCTTGAAATGCTTTTTACGGAGCCACTCCTTCATTGCCCGAGCGGTGTGTTTGGGATCATTGTCATGCTGGAAGACCCAGCCACGTTCCATCTTCAAAGCTCTCACTGATGGAAGGAGATTTTGGCTTAAAATCTCATGATATATGGCCCCATTCATTCTTCCCTTAACACGGATCCCCTTTGCAGAAAAACAACCCCAAAGCATGATGTTTCCACCCCCATGCTTCACAGTAGGTATGGTGTTCTTGGGATGCAACTCAGCATCCAATCACGACGAGTTGAGTTTTACCAAAAAGTTCTATTTTGGTTTCATCTGACCACATGATATTCTCCCAATCCTCTTCTGGATCATCCATATGCTCTCTGGCAAACTTCAGACGGGCCTGGACATGTACTGGCTTAAACAGGGGCGCACGCCTGACACTGCAGGATCTGAGTCGCTCTCGGCGTAGTGTG
The DNA here is from genome assembly GCA_025084515.1 of Ancistrus triradiatus. NCBI lineage: Eukaryota > Metazoa > Chordata > Actinopteri > Siluriformes > Loricariidae > Ancistrus > Ancistrus triradiatus. The sequence continues at coordinate 20,056 of JAJAGP010003801.1, read as the reverse complement.
TTACTGATGGTAGCCTTTGTTACTTTGGTCCCAGCTCTCTGCAGGTCATTCATCAGGTCCCTCCGTATAGTTCTGGGATTTTTGCTCACCGTTCTCATGATTATTTTGACCCCACGGGATGAGATCTTGCGTGGAGCCCCAGATCGAGGGAGATCATCAATGGTCTTGTATGTCTTACAATTGCTCCCACAGCTGATTTATTCACACCAACCTGCTTGCCTATTGTAAATTCACTCTTCCCGGCCTGGTGCAGGTCTACAATTTTCTTCCTGGTGTCCTTCAACAGCTATTTGGTCTTGGCCATGGTTGAGGTTGAAGTTTGACTGTTTGAGGATGTGGACAGGTGTATTTTATACAGATAACGAGGTCAAACAGGTGCCATTAATGCAGGTAACGAGTGGAGGACAGAAGAGCTTCTTAAAAAAGAAGTTACAGGTCTGTGAGAGCCAGAAATCTTGCTTGTTTGTGGGTGACCAAATACTTATTTCCCACCATAATTTACAATTAAATAAAAAAAAAATCCTACAATGTGATTTAATGGATATTTTTTCTCATTTTGTCTCTCATAGGTGAAGTGTACCTATGATGAAAATTTCAGACCTCTCTCATCTTTCTAAGTAGGAGAACTTGCATAATCAGTGGCTGACTAAATACTTTTTTGCCCCACTGTATCTTAGTTATTTGAAGAATAACAGTTCTTCATAATGTTTTTCTTAAGAAATAAGTTAAAAACACACACACCCAACATTCCCATACTTCCCATGCTGGTTTGGTGATTTGTGAAGTTGGTACCATTTGACCACAAGAGCATTAATGAGCACTAGCTTGGGTAGTGATGATGGTCGATAATGCCTGGCTCACAGTCTGCATTATGCTTCATCCTAAAGTTGTTGGATGGGGTAGAGTGCATGGTTTTGTGCAAGCCTATCAAGTTCTAGCTCTAGATTATATCATGATACATGGGTCACGATACGATTATATCACGATACATTGCAATACAATGTATATTGTGATCTTCCACATAGTTCACTGAAAATATAAAAACAGCTGAACACAAGTTAAGATGTATAATTTGAATCAGTCAAAAGCCAAAACTACAACATCTACATGAGTGGAGATTGCATTTTATACCCCATTTAAAATGTCTTGTTTCTTTATTCAAAAAAAAAAAATCTTTTAAGCTGAAAATCGAAGTATTATATCACAAAAAAAAAATAAAAATCCTGCGATATATTGCTATATCGAATTTTTTAGCACAGCCCTCGTGTCCACATACTTTTAGCCATGCAGCACATTTCAGTCAGACCCTCTCGTTACACCGGCGAACTTTAGAAATGACAAAACTTCCATCTTGCCTGATAGTACCACACCGTGTCTAACACCATGATACGTCTGCTGGAGCCAATTTCCACAAGCGTGAGACGATCTCAAATGAGACGAGGAGGTAGGAGTCAAAGTTCACCCACGCTGTGATAGGAAAGGGTTCCCCTCGGTACTGAATCATAACAGAGGAGACTGATGTGGACAAACATTGTTCTGTGCCTACCGAGGCTAGAAAGGTGTGTTAGGAAAATTAAGCAGCCTTTCAATCCTTCGAGCGCGAACGTATCTAAAACTGATCTGTGAAGGTTAAAAGAATCAGAAGCCCGAATTTACATGACTAGACAAGACAAACATTGTGCCCTGGATTTGCTATGAGTCTAGTCATTATATAATTACACAACTGTCATCGTGTGCAGACAGATATCAAATTGTGCTAACCCTTAATGTTCAGCTAAAGCACTTGGGATATGTTAGTGATTTCTCACACCTAACCGCCATCTAAAAGTCCATGATTTTACCAGAACAAACACATCTTTTGCTGTCTTACTTCTTACTGTCTTGGGAAAGTTGCTGAAAGCAGATATGAAATCCCAGCTTACAAGGACCTGACAACCAACTTGCTCTGCAGCCTCCTAATCTGATCAATCAGTGAAGGTCAGCCAGGAATGAATTTACTGACCATGTGCCACGCCCCTCTCATTCAGAGCATAGGCTTTGACCGTGTGCACCAGAGTGGGGCACGTGCACTGACAGGGGATATGCAAGTCCCTGGTTTTGCCCTCTGACCAACCCTTTGTGTGTGAGGACTTTTATGATGTCAGAAACACGGCCACGTTTCATAGTGATTAGCGGACGTTCCAGCCTCCAGCCTTTGTGTTGTAGGCAATGAATAACTATTTAGTGAGCTCACGCTATGGACCAGTGATCATGTCCACCTTCATGAAGGGGAGAAAGAAAGAGAGAGGGCTATGAGCAACATGGTCCTATTTGCCTATGGTCAACATACCAAAGTGCCCCAATGAAATAAGATTAAGCCATTGTACACAAGTCCTAACATCCCCAAACCGCATACTACCTTACTCAGTACCTTACTCAGTAGTGTGAATTAGTACAGCAGTTAGTAACATATATAGTACACTATGTGGAATCCTGTGCTTTAGGTTTGGCTCCTATATGGCTGGAATGAACGCCTGCAACAACACAATATTTGAGAATAACCCTATAGAGACCCTTGCCCTAAAACTGCCATCGTAGCCAAATCAACACCTTTCTGCGTCTACAAGCATTGTCCATGTTATCAGTTCCACTCACTATATACAGGCACTTTGTAGCTCAGTGTCACTGCTGAACCGAGAAAAGTTCACCAGCCAAAAATGTCCAGCCACCTGCACCCTGTGAGCACTGATGAAGGATTAAAGGACGACTAACACAAACTGTGTTATCAGCAAGGTGGATCAATAAAGTTGATGTGTCTAATAGTGCTTAACGATTCCAGCAGCACTGCTGTGTCTGGTCCACTCGTACCAGCACAACATCAGCATCACTGCAGTGCTGAGAATGGTCCACCACCCTAATAGTATCTGATCTGTGCTGGTCCTGACCATTAGAGAACGGATTAAAGAGGAATAAATAGTATGTAGAAAAACAGATGGACTACAGTCTGTAATTGCAGAACTACAAAGTGCTTCTGTATGGCAAGATAAACCGATAAAATTTACAAGGAGTGTAAAACTAAGGTGGTGTGCATAATAAAGTGAGCATATATACAGAGTAATACTGACACAAACCATGTTTGTGACAGAGAAATGGGTATTGCATAGAGTAAAAATAAGACAACTATACTAAGCCTCAGCATCCTGTCTCTGGGTTCCTGCATCATACATCCTAGCCAGGCAGTTTGGGAAATACCCCTGTTGTGGTGAATGCTTGTTATTCCATTAACAATAAAACTGAATGGTCTGTAATACACTGACCTTGACCATCTCCACTCATCTGTACTTTCACCTCTCTCATTTTTCCTCTTCCTTGTTTTGTTATTGGTTTGGATTTCATGTCACCAAAAAACAATCTAGCAATTCACCATATCAGTGATTATACACTCACCTGCCACCTGTTCAACTGCTTTTTAACACAATTATCTAATCAGCCAAACACATGGCAGCAACTGATGGCAGCCAATCACAGGATCAGGATCATCATACTTGCACTCATTCACACATACAGACAATTTGGAGTTTTAAAAAAACCTTCATTAAAGTTTTTGAGGTGGGAGGAAGCTAGAGTACCCAAAATAAACTGTCAGGGATAAAAGGAGAACATCCCAAACATCACACTGCCAGCAACCCTAGCTCGGATGATTTGATCAGATTTGAACCTCAATATTTGAGCATTTTTTAAATGTTTAGACCCCAATTTTTCTGGTCATGATCATATTGCTTATCCTGGATTTCCATTTTTCAGGAGTTGATATCGTTTGATCGTACATCCATACATACATAGAGTGTATCCTGAAAATGCCTTCAAGCGTATGATATGATATTTTTGTCCTATCGCCTCACAGCCCCTCCCTTCCTCTGCTCCTCCCGTTTCTCATTTTACATCCTTTATATCCTCCATCCTTGCTTTCACCTCTCCTCTCCTCTGCAGCAGAGGGCCGTATTTCACGGTGCCATGAGTTCCTTTGTCTAAGGGGGATCGCGGACCCCGGAGGCGACGAGGAAGAGCTATAGTGCCTTATATCAGGAGCTGTGCTGCCTTGCTCTTGCCATTAGGAGAGCGCTGACACCCAGCAGCCTTCTCTACCACCATCACTCCTGTAAAATCCAGCCTGGCATCATCAGCTCCATGCTGCCCCAGCGACTGGCAATAAAGGAGCACCGGGTAACCACCTCTAAGGGTCTAGATGAGCACGGCTTGTTGAACATGCTTCGTGGGTTGGTTCAAATAAGCGCCACTTCTAATTAAACAGGTTCCCCTTGCCTAATCGGCACCAATCTCGTCAGGTAAGGATTTCACTAGCGTTTGGAAATGTTACTTATAGCCCACGCTCGTAGCGATCGAAACAGGTGCAGCTACAGTTTGTGGGGTGCCTATTCAAAATACAGTGGTACCTCGGCTCTGGAACATCGCGGAACTCGTCGAATTCGGTTCAAGACGCATTCTGTCTCAGCACACTTGCATAAAACTGACTCGTTCCAGTTGCAATTCAATTCACAATTCAGAACACAGTGATTCAGATTCACAATAGCTCCTTCTCAGTGAAGATCTGCAGTGTGTTTTTCTTTATTCTTCTTTATTTTTGCATCTACAGTACTGAATTCTTAGTGCAAATAACTCTCCATGGGTCCTGAAAAGGTTCGTTTATAAGAGCCAACCGAAAGGAAAACAAGAATTGAATCCTCCAGAACACTTTCAGGCTGCACTTGGCATTAGCAGCTATGCTAGCACCATGAGTTCACCAATAGAGTAAGTGTTTTGCTTTTACTTTTAACTTTCAATCCATTAATCAGTAAATGACATGAGATTTTTCAACACTTCATTATAAAATAAGCTTTGTGTTAATGATTATAGCCAACTGTAGGTTAATGTAAGTGTTTTAAACAGAAAGGTCGGCACCACTATTATAGAGTGTTGACTATATTTATTATTAAACTCATCGATTCATGATTCATTTAACTTATGATGGATTTATCTGAATGCATCCCAATCATAAATCAGGGAGCACCTGTACAATACAACTCCATTAATAAATATAATGCTTATACAGTGTGGATTTTCTGTGGTTCTGGAACGGATTCATTCAATTTACATTATTCCTAATTTAAAAACTTTGCTCGGTACTCCTCATTTTTGGTTCTTGACAAGCCTTCTGGAACAAATTAACAAGAACCAAGGTATCGCTGTACAAATATTCTTTCTCTGATAGCTGGTATTGTTTAAAACAGATTAATTGAATGAGTCTGTCTCAAAACCTGGTGAGGCAGCATTTTATGTCATTTTACGCTCCTGACAAGAAGACCGTTCCAATTCTTATTTACCTTAATAATGTCTGGCCAAATTTTAAGGAAGCATCGAATGCTTCCTTGGACACTAAGGTGATCCCATGATGCAACACGTTTTAACGTTTTAAAAAAACATGGTGGATGGGAGCAGTGTGGCAAACAGAGCTACCAGTGGCGAAGTCTTTTTGAATGGTAAGTTATTCTAATTCTCTCTGGTGTTTTAGTCGGTTTCTTATCATGTAAAAAGACAAAATAGCATTTTATTTGGAGTTTCGGCTGAGGCGATGCTAGCAGCTAAGGTAAGTAAACACTGGTCGCGTGCAGTGGGCGGGAACAAGCCATGATGCAATCGCTCTCTAACTAGAGTGTCGCAATAATCTGTCTCATTAGAATGGAGAATGATAGATAGACCCACAGAATGTTTCAAGTGAGATACTGGACCTAGAAAAATGAATAATCGCTTTGCATATCTCAGTGTCCAATAAGAATAAATGTTACACAATGTCAGAATTTGTGATATTTTCAGCCGTATTTAGCTAGAACATAATGAGGTCCTTTAGAAGTTGGTTGGTCTGTTAGCTTTCAGTCTGTTGGCTGTGCGCTGGCATTGCATGCATACTTTGTTGGCTAAAAATAAAATGTAAACATATACAATTGAACTGAAGGATTTATGAACTATTTGTAACTATACAGATTTCTGGATTTATCATTAAAGTGAGTAGCGACTTACTTGTTTTTATAAGACAGGGTGTTTCTCCCCTATTACGATGAAAAGCATATACTGGGGTTTGTATGCTGGTTTGGTCACAAGCGTTGGATAGTCGTTTAGTGGGTGTACTGGTCACCAGCATACAAGGATGCTGATTTGATGCATGGTGACCAGCATACAAACACAGCACGTTGGTCTTTTTAACAGGGGAGACACCCTACACAATGTCTGAATGTGCTCTTGTTAAGCCATTATAAATGACCAGATCAAAAATTTCCAGACGACTGTAGAAAAGCCTTAGTCATACCAGGAGATGGAAATGGCTCAAAGCATTTCCAGACCTTGATGGAGAAAACTTGACTGCTGTTGAAAGAGGTTCTACCAGTTATTAAACACAGGGATTCACGCACCTTTTCTATCCAGGACTGTTAGTGTTGGTGTTTCATTCCTAGGTAGAATGTGCTACAGTGAAAGATCAACCATATTCTATAAGTTATTTTCTACAACCCCAAATCTAAAAAAGTTGGGACAGTGTGTGTCACTGTGTGTCTTACATTTGCTTCGACATGTATTTCATTGCAGACACTACGAACCTGTGATATTTCATGTCTGTCTGGTCAACTTCATTTCATTTGTTCATAAACATCCATATCTGCATTTCAGGCTGGCAACACATTCCAAAATAAAGTTAGGACAGTAAAGCATTTACCACGTTGTAGTGTTGCTATTCCTTTTCATCACACTTAAAAACGTTTTGGCACAGAAGATACCAAGCGATTTAGTGTTTCAGGTGTTATTTTGTCTCATTTGTCCTGCAAACACATCCTAAGGTGTGCGACAGTACGTATTTTTGTAATATTTTCCATTTCAAAGTTCTCCACATGTTCTCTACAGGGGACAGATCAATACTGAAGGCAGGCCAGTCCAGTACCTGTACCCTCTTCATGCCTTTATAATGTGTGCAGCATGTGGTTTTGCATAGTCTTATTGAAAAATGCACAGATGTCGTCTTGAAGGAGCTGATGTTACTCTGAGATCTTAATGTGCATTTCTGCATTAATGCTGCATCGCAGAAGTGTAAATGACCTCGTCAAGGGCACTGACCCAACGTCATACCATGACAGAGCCTGGCTTTTGGACATGTTCCTCATAACAGTCTGGATTGTCCTTTTCATCGTTGGTCCGGAGCACACGGAGTCCATTTCTTCCAAGGAAAATGGAATACTGATTCCACTGTGTGATGGTCCAGCCCAGATGCCTCTGAGCCCAGACATAACATAAGGCTTCTTTTTAGCACAGTAATGTTTTAAGTGGCATTTGTGAATGTAACTCTGTATTGTAGAGCTTGATTCAGGTTTGCTAAAGTAATCCCTTGTCCATGTGGTTCTATCAGCTGTTAATGAAGATGGTTTTTGATGCAGTGCCGTCTGAGGGATCAGAGATCATGGGTCTTCAGTTTAGGCTTGTACCCTTACCCTTTTACGCACTGAAATTCCTCCAAATTCCTTGAATAGTTTAGTGATATTATGCACTGTCGAGGGGGAAATATGCAAATCAATTCCATTCTTTCTTTGAGGAACATTGTTTTAATCATGTCAATCATTTTCTTATAGTCCCAACGTTTTTTCACGTAAATGTAAGACATTTTTTAAATTTGCATTTCCATACTGTCCCAGCTTTTTCTGATTTGGGGGTTGTAGCACATATGTAACTGTATTTACTTGGCTCCATCCCAAAACGCATCTTTCTTACTTAAAGGTGTGCTGGAACACCGCTGGCAGCTCAAAAATTTTGTATGTGGTTTGAAACACAACCTAAATAAAGAATATTGTGGTTTAAATCAAAGGACTTCTCCTTACTTCTCATTCTGTATTAGAAATTTCAATTTCAAACAATTACAATAAGTTACAGCTGGACAGAAAGCATCCGGAGATCTAAATAGGTGTCAGCGGCGTTATCTCTTAGCATTCCCCTCCCAGCCTTGTCCCGCTCACGCCCGGACTGTGTTGTTGTTGTTTCAGCTGGTTTCCCTAACACAGCCGCCGTCTGCCACTCCAGTGCGAGGACCATGGAAGGACTGGAGGAAACAAAAGGTGGCATGGAATGAGAGGAGAGCCTGATGGTGGCCATACAAAGCTGCAGGGGGTGGGGGCGGTGGCTTCAGTATCTGTGTGTATTGTTGTAGCAGAGGTGGCAGCTGAGGGGACGGAGAGAGAGAAGGGGGGATGAATATGTATGAGAGAGGACGGTTGTCCTTCCCTGGGACCCCATGACCCAGCCGGGGGAGCAGACCATCTCTCTCTAGCTCTCATTTTCCTCTCATTCTCTGACTGGTTGAACTGACAGCAGGTGGAAGCACAAGAACTCACAGACACACACACACACACACACACACACACGCTCAGAAAGGATGTATGGCAGGGGATGCCACTTATATCCAGGACCACACACTTTAGTAGCGCAGTTTATAAGGTGAGGAAAATCATATAGCGTGTGGGGAGGATGGGGGGGGAAGGATCGGGGGGGTGTCAGGGCTTGCTTAGCTGCTTAAAAGCCTGTGTGTTTTATTTTATTTATGAGCTGTGGGTGCATGCATGTCAGCGTGTATGGAGAGTGAGGATTCGAGAGACAGTGGTTTCTCAATCCAGGATCGATAGATCAGACTGCAATCATCGATCCAGGGTGAGTGTATGAAATATGAGGGAGGAAGAAAACCCAAAGAAAACCAAGCAGAAAGAGCTTCTATAAAAAAATAAAAGTTTTGGTGCAATATAAAAGATAAAATATTCGGCTTCCCCTGACGCTCTAACTGCAGCTCGGGAACTGTTAAGTCCAACTCGATGACGTAAGTTCAGTTTTATGTTAGCTGTTTCCTTTGAAAGTTTGTGCTGCGCTTTGTACGTTTCAATATACACATATATACAGACATTTTTTGCTTTTTCTTTATGCAAGTTTTAGTGCTTGCTGCACTTTGTAGTTCTACAATTACAGGCTGTAGTCCATCTGTTTCTCTCCATACTTTGTTTGTCCCCTTTACTCTGTTCTCTAATGGTCAAGACCCCCCACATATCAGGTCCTATTTGGGTGGTGGATCATTCTCAGCACTGCACTGACACGGATGTGGTGGTGGTGGTGTGTTAGTGTGTGTTGCACTGATACAAGTGGACCAGACACTGCTGGACTGAAAATAACTCCAGCCAAAAATGTCCAGCCACCAGCATCCTGTAGGCAGGATTAAGGGATGACCAGCACAAACTGTGCAGCAACCGCTGAGCTACTGTTTCTGACTTTTTATCTACAAGGTGGAGCAATAAGGTGGATGTCTCTAATAATGTGGACAGTGTGTGAACAGTGGATTAAAACTCCAGCTGCACAGCTGTGTCTGATCCAATCGTAGCAGGTCAACACACACTAGTACCAAATATGACCTGATCTGTAATTGTAGAACTACTGTATATATATATATATATATATATATATATATATATAAATAATACAGGTATGTGTCACAACATATTGGCTGAATAGCCAAGGTACTACAGATTCCCATACATTTATTTAGTTGACCTCAGCATTGTTTGCCACAAACTGATTTCATAATCCCCCCACCTCTGTCTCACACCCATATATATAACAAAAACTGGGAACTGAGATACATACATAATCTGTGAAATGTGTGCAAGGCCGTGAGACACCAGTGCATTAAACACGCAGTCCCTCTTCAACCCAAACACATCACCTCTCGTGCTACATCGGCTTTTTGCCACAAATAAAAACAAATACTGAAACAGAAACTAATCTGCAACTGCCCCACTATCCACACATGGTTCTCACAGTGCAGAGTGCAGATCCAGCACACGGCATTCACCTGAGTGGTAAGACCTGCTCATCATCAATATCTTGCTGCTTAGAATGATTGCAATGGAAGCCAAAACGTACAACTCTTTTACTTACTATTTTGTTCCAAGGGCCCTTACTAGACCTAAAAAAATAATTCTGCATATATATATATATATATATATATAAATATATATATATATATATATGTGTGTGTGTACACACACATACACACACACAATGTACATATATGTGTGTGTGTGTGTGTGTGTGCGTGTGCATGTGTATATACACATATATATGTGTGTAACTACATGTACATATATACACATATGACATAGCAGCTATATGTTACTTGATTTCAGAAGGAAGTGAGGTGATAAGAAGGTTGCTGGAGTCATATAGTCGTTCACACACGGATGTACTTTCTCACACACACACACATGCATGAGTGATTTATGTGTGGAAGATCGTTTGTGTCTGTGAGAAGCAGCCACCATGTAAAATGGGTTTCAGTCCATGTTAAACATGCAGCTCCAGGGAGAACGAGACCTCTAGCAGTACTCTGACTGTTCCACTCGCGCTCTCTCTCTCTGTGTACATATATATATATATATATATATATATCCGTGTATATATATATATATATATATATATATATATATACACGTGTATATATATATATATATATATATATATATATATATACACACATACATACACACACACACACACACACACACACACACACACAAATACAGACACACAAACATTTAATGATCGCTTTACATTCTGTGACACCCATCACTAACTGGTCATTACCACAGTCAGAAAGTCTTTCTATGCTGCTCTGTTTAAAATAAAAAGGGTTTTTTCACAAGAAACCTGCAAGCAAACGCTACATAAATGCATCCAAAGCCAGCACTTGTTATACACATGCTAAACCTTTTCTTAAAATCACAATAATTATAGAAAATACCATAATGTACTGCTATGACCAACACATAAGAGGATGGTATGATGGACCTGATACTCTTGTTTGCCGGAAGCCAAAAATGCATCTATAGACAGCATTCCAAACAACACAGAAGATCAGCCAGATGAAACAAGAGAGTGAATGTGAACCAATTTATATACTTACAGGTCAGAGAAAATACACAGGTAGTGGGAGAACCAAAGGAGTACTATTTACAATGGGACAGGCACAGACACTTAGCAACATCATTTACTGCTTGTTACAGACAAGTAACAGAAAGCCATTTACACAAACACGTGTAACTTATACAAAAAAAGTCTCTAAACACATCAATCGAGTTAGAACAGTCTATCGGCCAAACGTGAGCAAACAAGCGCATGCATGGTAAGGTAATAACACACACACACACACACACACACACACACACACACACACACACACAAATGATGCACATCTGCTCTTAAAAGCCCACCTCTGCTTGTGAAACCCCAGTATTGATTGGCTGTTTACAGCTGCAACGTCTGGAGATAAGAGACAGATTTTTATTTTCCATTATACCTGTTTATAATAGATAAAAGCTCTGTTTTAAAGTGAATGGCCATCAAGCAAGATTTCTGGCTCTCATAGATCTGTAACAACTTTTTAAAGAAGCTCTTCTGTCCTCCACTTGTTACCTGTATTAATGGCACCTGCTTGACCTCGTTATCTGTATAAAAGACACCTGTCCACAGCCTCAAACAGTCAGACTCCAAACTTTCTTTGGCCAAGACCAAAGAAAATTGTAGACCTGCACCAGGCTGGGAAGAGTGAATCTACAATAGGCAAGCAGGTTGGTGTGAATAAATCAACTGTGGGAGCAATTGTAAGAAAATGGAAGACATACAAGACCATTAATAATCTCCCTCGATCTGGGGCTCCACGCAAGATCTCATCCCGTGGGTCAAAATTATCATGAGAACGGTGAGCAAAAATCCCAGAACTACACGGAGGGACCTGATAAATGACCTGCAGAGAGCTGGGACCAAAGTAACAAAGGCTACCATCAGTAACACACTACGCTGAGAGGGACTCAGATCGTGCAGTGCCAGGCGTGCCCCCTGCTTAAGCCAGTACATGTCCAGGCCCATCTGAAATTTTGCCACAGAGCATATGGATGATCCAGAAGAGGATTGGGAGAATATCATGTGGTCAGATGAAACCAAAATAGAACTTTTTGGTAAAAACTGGTCGTGTTTTTGGAGGAGGGAAGAATGCTGAGCTGCATCCCAAGAACACCATACCTACTGTGAAGCATGGGGGTGGAAACATCATGCTTTGGGGCTGTTTTTTCTGCAGAGGGGACAGGACGACTGATCCGTGTTAAGGGAAGAATGAATTGTGAGATGTATTTGAGATTTTTAAGCCAAAAGCCCTCCTTCCATCAGTGAGAGCATTGAAGATGGAATGTGGCTGGGTCTTCCAGCATGACAATGATCCCAAACACACCGCTTGGGCAACGAAGGAGTGGCTCCGTAAAAAGCATTTCAAGGTCCTGGAGTGGGCCTAGCCAGTCTCCAGACCTCAACCCCATAGAAAATTTGTGGAGGGAGTTGAAAGTCCATATTGCCCCAAAACATCACTGCTCTAGAGGAGATCTGCATGGAGGAATGGGCCAAAATACCAGCTACAGTGTGTGCCAACCTGGTGAAGACTTACAGGACTTTGGCCAGGCAGTGTATATACATACACAGTACTTTGTAAAAGTCTTAGGCATGCTACATTTTTCAGTTTATGTTCTGCTTTGTTCTTAACTTTTAGTGGTCACTGCACTTTGTAGCTCTACAATTATAATCTGCTTCTTCACATACTTTGTCTCCTTTTATCTGTTGTTCAGGTACTATTTGGATGGTGGATCATTCTCAGCACTGTAACTTAGTAATGTTACACCTATGCCTAACCCTAAGGTCAGTAATCTAAAGCATATAAACCTGCCTCTCATCTCTTTCTCACACACACACACACACACACACACACACACGTCCATTGACCTAACACTACCTTACCTTGGGTAACCCGTTGCAAATATTTTAGCATATTACAACCAAAAGTGTAAAGGCAGAAACGAGTGGCTGAAAATATGGTAGAGATCAGGTGTCAGGTCTTTACCTTTTAAACATAAATGCCATATATTAAACCACTAGGAACAGATCCAAATACAAAGTGGAAACAGTTCACGTTTTCACAATGATCGCAGTCATACCTTGTTTAAAACATCCAGTAACAAGCAGAGAAGGTGTCATAGAGCTGGAAGGCATTTGAACATGCCTGTGAGCTAATACACCACTGCACCATGCTAAACATTGTTCCACAGAGGCACAACCACTGGCACCAACATTTCTGCTGTTGATTATTCCAGTCCCAAAGGTTCCATTTGCTTGGTTATTGGTACCTGCTCCAGATTATGCACATATTCCACAGATTTGAGAGAGTGGTTGAAATTAGCCTCGTTCGTTTCAGTCAGGTTTGCTCACTGGCACATTGTCAGCCATGAAGTAAGGGTCTTGTGAATGATCAAATCTGGTTCCTGCATGCTTTACTTCTGTGCAACGTCATCTGAGCAAACGGCCTGTGTCACAAATGCTACGTAATGCTAGAAAACCTCGACTTGTTGAGGCACCAACAGATGAAGAAAAAAATAAATTGCTTTGTTCTTCCGTTCCACCGATTTCCAGCCAGAGGCTCACAGTCACTTTTCCTGTTTCCCTTCAGAGTTTAGAAGCTCCATTCAACAGAAGCACAGGGATCATGCTCCTCAGAAAGCACTTAATTAGTCCATTTGTTTGAAGAAAAAGCAGCAATTTGCTTCCAGTGAAATCCTCCACGGAGACTGAGACTGATACATGTTTAACTTTTCATTATAGACCTCGTATAAGGATGCAGATGCAGCTGCAGGATAATTGTTCCTATATGAGCTGAAATGCAGAACGGCAAAGAAAGCAGGGAAGTCTCTTGCGATCCACAGACCTCGTGGTGACTTGTGAGACAAAGTTGTCTGAAGGGAAGGGATGCCTTGAAAAGGTTTTCAATGAGAAATAGTGCAAACCTTCTGAAAATATGTACGTTTTGTCACCTTACAGCCTGAAAATTGAAATAAATAAAATGTAACTTCTTCCAGCTGTATGTACATATTATATCCATCAACATCAACGTGAAAATAATATTTTTAAAAAATCTGATCCCTTACTAATGTTCAATAATTGTTTAATTAATGGAAAATATGGTGTTTGGATGAGTGATTAGACCCCTTTGGAGTAACCATTATAAATCAATGCACAATCAATCACCTTCACGATCACACGCCAAGATAATTGGACCCCACCTGACATCAGCTGCAGTGGGTTTGATTACTTCCTTGAGGATTTCAAAACTAGTTGTGCATGGTAACACAAAAATTCACCCAAAAGGGCTCCTGGATAACAAATTAGGAATAGGACACGATATTTCAGATTTTCTTACAAGTCATAATAGTAGATAAATACAGTGTGTATACAAAAGCTTTGGGACTCAAAAAATTACACCCACAACACAGGTATCAGTATGGAGTTTGCCCCCCACCTTTGCTGGTAGACTCCTGAAAATGGGCAGGAGGTTCTCCTTCCAGCATTCCAACAACCCTAACACATCACAATAATCACCGCTTAAGGATAGGAAGGTGATTGTCCTCGAGTGGCCAAGTCCAAGCTCTGATCTAAATCTGATGGACCTTTGTTGATGTTCTTGTAGAGAGCAGTACATTTCCACTCACCATGAAATTCATCTGAACTTCAACAATTTTGCAAGGAAGATTGAGCAAATGTTCCCCAGTCTAGGTGTGCAAAGCTAGCAGAGGCATATCCAAACAGACTGATGGCTGTAATTAAAGCTAAAGTGGCTCTACAAAGTACTAATTCAGGGGACTGATCACTTTCCCAACCCTGTTTGTTCTTGTTTTTCCATTTTTTCTTAGCTTTCAGTTGCCTTGTGTCTCATTACTTGAACGTTGTGAGGCTGAATAGTGTATGTAAATAAATAATAAATATTGAAAATGGGGTTTGATTTCAGACTGTAAGACAAAGAACTGGCTATTTCAAAGGGTTATGATGATTCTGTCAGTGCTGTATGACACTGTACAAATTTCATGTCTCTCTTCTAACACAGCTAGAGCACAGAAGTATTAACACCTTAGATATACAGCCTTTTTGCTTCATTTTCACAAATAACATGGAAAAACTGTGTAAACTGTATGAATCAGTGCTATTTAAAAAATACTTTACGAAGTGAAATTGAGGGTTTAGTGGAATGTAATCAGATGGTGTGGCTCACACATGAGAACCCTGAAGTCATACTAATGAGCCGGGCACTCACTCACTCATTTTCCGTACCTGCTAAATCCAAGGCAGGGCCACAGGGGGCCAGGGCAAGCACAAGCTAGGAACAACCCCAAACACGGCACCGGTCCATCACATTTACAGCATTTAGCAGACGCCCTTATCCAGAGCGACTTACAATTGATACAGTCTTACAATCCAAGCAATTGTGGGTTAAGGGTCTTGCTCAAGAACCCAACAGTGGCAGCTTGGCACAGGTGGGATTTGAACCCTGGACCTTCTGGTCCAGAGTCCAGTACCTTACCCACTAGGCTACCACAGTCCCGGCATACACACGGCATACACACACGCATTGGAACACTGTCGACGTGCCAGCTGATTTAAACCAGAGTACCTGAAGGAAAATGTGAAGTTCCGATTGGCTATTAGTGTTGCAGTACTCAAGTCCGGTGTCAGTCTCAAAGCTCATTTGGACTCGGTCTCGGGGTAAGGTGGACTCTGAAATTGTCGTTAAGACCAGCCGAGTCCAATGAGTCTGTCTGAGGTAACGTTAATTATGAACTGAACGCTTTTCTATTTTTATTGAATATCAACAATCCATTCAAACAGAATAAATCAGTTCTTTCTCTACATGCCTAAAAAAAATCTGCACTCTGATTGGCTAACAGGGAAACACAAGTTACTGCTCTTCTCACTCAGTATCCAATCAATGAACACGTTTATTATGAATAGTCAGACTTTAAGACTGAGAATTTTCACCTGCACGCTTTACGCTAAAACCGGGAATTATTATTATTATGTTTTCACATTTAATAATAAAAATGGATAGAATGGATGTCGTTTCATTTTGTTTAGGTTTGAGAGAAGAAGGGAAACAGAATCACCACTATCGTTTGCTTCCAAAAGTTACTTTGCCTTGACTAAGACTATAATATAATAATAATTCATAATAATTTTAGGCTTTAAATAATTTAATCTTATATTTTATACAATGCATGATGAAATTGAATATTCTTTATTAATTACTATAATTATATAATGTATAATAAATGAAAAGTGAATTACAAACAAATTTTCTATATTTTTGCATAAATATGACCTAAAACATCATCAGATTTTCACACAAGTCCTAAAAGTAGATAAAGAGAACCCAGTCAAACAAATGAGACAAAAATATGATACTTGGTCATTTATTTATTGAGGAAAATGATCCAATATTACATATTAGTGAGTGGCAAAAGTATGTGAGCCTTTGCTTTCAGTATCTGGTGTGACCCCCCTGTGCACCAATAACTGCAACTAAACGTTTCCTGTAGCTGTTGATCAGTCCTGCACACCGGCTTGAAGGAATTTCAGCCCATTCCTCCGTACAGAACAGCTTCAGCTCTGGGATGTTGGTGGGTTTCCTCTCATTAGCTGCTCGCTTCAGGTCCTTCCACAACATTTCCATTGGATTAAGGTCAGGCCATTCCAAAACATGAACTTTATTCTTCTTTAACCATTCTTTGGTAGAATGGCTTGTGTGCTTAGGGTCGTTGTCTTGCTGACATGACCCACCTTCTCTTGAGATTCAGTTCATGGACAGATGTCCTGATATTTTCCCTTTAGAATTTCTCTGATATCATTCAAAATTCATTGTTCCATCAATGATGGACAAGCCGTCCTGCCCGATGCAAAGCGCAAACAGGCCCAACCATGATACAACTATACTACCACCACCATGTGTCACAGGATGGGAAAAGGATCTTATGCTGGAATGCAGTGTTTTCCTTTCTGCAAACATACACTTTTCTCTTTAAATCAGAAAAGTTCTATTTTGGTCTCATCCGTCCACAAAACATTCTTCTAATAGCCTTCTGGCCTCGTCCATGTGATCTTTAGCAAACTGCAGACAAGCAGCAATGTTCTTTTTGGAGAGAGCAGTGGCTTTCTCTCTTGCAAACCCTGCCATGCACACCATTGTTGTTCAGTGGTTCTTCTGATGGTGGACTTATGAACATTAACATTAGCCAATGTGAGAGAGGCCTTCAGTTGCTTACAAGTTACCCTGGGGTCCTTTGTGACCTCGCCAACTATTACACGCCTTGCTCTTGGAGTGATCTTTGTTGGTCAACCACTCCTGGGGAGGGTAACAATGGTCTTGTATTTCCTCCATTTGTACACAATCTGTCTGACTGTGGATTGGTGGAGTCCAAACTCTTTAGAGATGGTTTTGTAACCTTTTCCAGCCTGATGAGCATCAACAACTCTTTTTCTGAGCTCCTCAGAAATCTCCTTTGTTCGTGCCATCATACACTTCCACAAACATGTGTTGTGAAGAGCAGACTCTGATAGATCACTGTTCTTTAAATAAAACAGGGAGCCCACTCACACCTGATTGGCATCCCACTGATTGAAAACACTTGACTCTAATTTCACCTTCAAATGAACTGCCAATCCCAGAGGTTCACATACTTTTGCCACTCACTGATATGTAATATTGGATTATTTTCCTCAATAAATAAATGACCAAGTATAATATTTTTGTCTCATTTGTTTAACTGGGTTCTCTTTATCTACTTTTAGGACTTGTGTGAAAATCTGATGATGTTTTCGGTCATATTTATGCAGAAATATAGAAAATTCTAAAGGGTTCACAAACTATCAAGCACCACTGTATTACAAGTCTTGATCTTGACTTCAACTATTGGCTGTATTACTTTTCCAATCCCCATCTTTGTCATACGATATTTGAAGTGTTAGAAAGCCAGAGTGTGTTTATGTATCAAGTACTCCACAACCAAAGAGCCATATAAGAGGATCAATATGGGACGAAAGCAGATGTTTGGGACGAAACATATGAGAATTGGAACCGTGTGGTCTGTGGTGTTTTGGACCCCAGTATTCTAGTCTCTTTGAAATCTTACACACACACACACACACACACACACACACACACACAAACACACACACAGAGCAAGGACACTTTAGATTCACTTCTTATTTAACAATGACTGGAGGAAATGAGTAAATTTGACATGGTGAAGCCTGCCAATGCCCCTAAATGCAAAGTCATCAACTCCAACCAGCTATTAAAACTTTATTCAGCCTTTGTTGCATATTGAAAGGATTGCATTTGAGCACACAGGCCCATGCACGTACACACACACACACACACACACACACACACACACACACACACACAGATGCACAAACAAGGGACAAATTGTATGGCCCGCAGCCTCAATTTGCATGGATTTGCATGAGATGCCGTATTGGGATTATTTATTCATGAGCTATCACTACGTGCAGATTTCAAACAGAGCGAGATGCTTTCGGTGCAGCCTATTTCCATCCCGAGAACACACAAGTAACTCCATCACTCACTTCCTCACCCACCCCACAGCTACCCCCTCCAAATCAAAGGTGTTATTCAGAACAATACATTGAACCATCCCAATTCTGCACTCTATTAATGACATTCCTGTAAATTGCACAGTGTTTCCTTTGACGGGCTTGAAGCTTATTAAAAACATTATTAATCTGTGGACAGTTCACGTCATTAGTGTTGCAGTCAAGACAGGGACACAACGAGTCCGAAAAAAGAGCAAGACCAGGAGTGGCCGAGACCGTGACCAGATTAAGATTTTTTTCATCATACAAGAATAAAAAGCTGAAAATATAAAAAACCTGGTTTGTAATTCAATTTACATTCATTATATATTATGTATTATCATTATTAATAAAAATATTATGTCATCATAGATTTCGTAAAATATAACATTAAATTATATACACTACATAGTCACCTGAATATAGCAACATCCGTTCTATACATTTTTATTATTACATTTGAAAACTAATAATAATTATAATAATAATAATTAATTATAATATAATAATACATAATAATAATAATTCCAGAGTTTTGCGGACAAAAATGCACAACAAGTCTTAACATCAGACTATTCATTGTAAAACGTGTTCATTGGTTGGACAGTAACTTGTTTCAGATTTTATTTAAGCATGTAGAGAAAGGACTGATTTATTCTGTTGGAATGGATTGTTGATATTCAACAATGAAAGAAAACAAGTTCGGTTTATAATTCCTGTTACCTCAGACAGACGCATTGGACTCGGCTGGTCTCGACAACAATTTCTGAGTCCATCTTACCCAAAGACAAGACTGAGTGCAAATGAGTTTGAGACCGGCTCGAGCATCACACCACTACACAACATCCTAAGGAATAGTAGCTACACCTGAAGATGAACAATCACATGCGATTCTGACAAAAACTCACAATGTAAGTAGAACTAATTAACAGATCCCGGGAATGAATACTAAACTCTCTAAACCTCCACAAATTATACACGTGTCTATTAAAATGCCACGAGGTTCAGTTTTAACTGGTTAGCACTGCTTGTGTGAAATTGTTCCTCAGCTCACACATTCAACGTCACTCATGACTTGATCCTTAATATGTTATACACAGTCTTACGCAACGGCTTGGGCACCTTTCATCAATTTACAATCTTAGATGATTTTCAAAGAAATAAAGTTAACATAACCTTGGTGGGGAATAAACATATCATAAGCTCGGAGACCTTACAAATAAACTAGTGGATCATTTGGCACACCGGCAAGGTTTGTTACCTGTTTGTTTCAACAAAGGATGTAATTTAAGACTGCAGATAAAGAGAACCCAGTTAAACAAATGAGACAAATATATGATACTTTGTCATTTATTTATTGAGGAAAATGATTCCATATTACATATTAGTGAGTGGCAAAAGTATGTGAGCCTTTGCTTTCAGTATCTGGTGTGCCCCCCCTGTGCAGCAGTAACTGCAGCTAAACGTTTCCTGTAGCTGTTGATCAGTCCTG
>JAJAGP010003800.1:0-64250 GCA_025084515.1 Ancistrus triradiatus | reverse complement strand
GGCACTGCTAATCACCACTAGGTATAGATGACTGAGTGGGTGATGGCCTGATGTTTAGGGTGTAGTCTTGTCTGTGCCAGTGTTTTCTAGTTCTGGACCCATTATAACCCTCAACAGGATAAAAGGTTAATACAGATGAATTAATGACTGATTTATAGGATTATTTTAGAAAGTACAAAGCTTCAAGATGAAACTTCTACAGTCTGAAGAAGCTTGATCAGGAATGGTCTTTTTTTAAGGGTAGCTGGCAAGAAGCCACTTTTTCACTCTAAATACCGACTTTGGCCTGAAGAATTAATTTTGTACTGAACATTGTGTACTTTTTGAAATTTTGTGTACACATTTGCAAACATTTTCTATTTATATCTTAACAAAGAGACCAAAAGAAAATATACATGGTCATTATACCATTGCTAAAACAACAACTCTAATGGTGGCCTAAGTTGTTTGCACAGTTCTGTACATTCTCACATACAGTTTTTACCTATTCATTCAAAGAAAACTGCTGTGGTCCAACATAAAATGTCGTAATCATCAAAGTTTTTTAAGTCCTCCATTTGCAAGAGGCTAGCACATAATGGAAAAAACACTTCACCACGTCCCATTGGTTTTTAATGCAGCCTACATAAACGGAGAGCATGTGATCAGTTAAGCACACAGATGCAATTGAGAAGGCTCCAGCATGCGGTTGCTGATTGATGGCCAACTCTCAGTGATTAAATCTCATTTCCTTAATGTTTGAAGATGGACTGTGCAAGCTCTTCTCCCTCCTTTTAATGCCGGACTCTCTCTCAGCAAGGGTTATGAATTGTGTTTAGCTTCCCCCTTGAAGCCTACACGGAACTCACTTAATGCCTCTTCCACACAGTCTGCAGGTGGTCAAACAGCTCATGTCGGTGACTAATTCAGCCTTCCAAATTTAAGCACAGTTGACATTATTGGGTGCAACATCATTCTTTTTACTCCATCACATAACCAGTGCCCATTCAACAATCTGACGTCCTAAGGTAATGCAGGCCTTTACTATTGAATAAATGCATAGGAGCAATGAATCCAGCATATCATCTTTTGGCACACAAATGACTATCTGTCATTTGAAATAACTTACACAAGGCTGGATGCTCCATGCGGTTGGATTGGAAAGGTTACAGTATTGACTAAAAAAAGTTTGACGCAGGAGATGGAAATTTCTAGCAGGCTGCCCTAGCCGCAATTATCTACGGACATGCTATGTCTTAGTGCACTCATGGCTAGTCATTAAGACTAAAGGGGCCATTTCAGAACACGAGTGCAGTTCTGTGTTTGTAACCCAGCTGAGATGGGGTCCCCACTCTTGACATGTGTCTCCGAGTCTCTGATTTACATCTTGAGCCACTGGTTGAGCTTGACATTTGATGGCACTAAAAGGCTTGTCCAATCTAATGAGGTTCCTATGTGACGCAAACGCAGCCCATCTAAGGAGATGCTTTATGAGCTTTTAGTCAATAATGAAGAGGACGGCTGGATGATGCTCAGCGGCAAACTCTCGGTACACATATTGGAACAGGGAAAAGGTCTTATATCAATGAATACTTCCAGTAAATACTCTGTCAGGTTCCCCCATAATTAGGAATCTCACAGATTAGTTTTGACCCTGGTTTTTATATCAGATGCCCTGCCTACACACGTAATCACAACTAATTACAATTTCTCTTTTCTCTCCAAGCTTCCGGTACCAGTTTCAGCCCCATAAACTAAGATGTTCCTCCGTTTCAGCTCCACACAAGTTGCTTCCGTCATCAGCTCAAGCCCCACCATGCCTGGACCACGCCAGAGGCCAGTAAATCCCCCCCTTCTCCGGTTGGCTGGGGAAGACGTGCCACCAAGAACTTTCCGGCCAAGATCCTAAAGTGACTCTTATCCCCTATCTGTTAATATTTACTATTAGTTTTTTGTGTTTGGACTGTTACTACAGACTTATTTGATTATATAAATTAGTTTCATTCTTACATTTATCATCTATGCCACCCAAGAAGGATGGGTCCCTTTTTGGTCTTGGTCCTCCCATGGTTTCTTCCTTATAATGTTTGGGAGTTTTCCCTTGTCACTGTCGCCTAGGCCCGCTCAGTTTGGCATTGGCCTTAGATATCACAATATAATCTAAAATTGTAAAGCTGCTTTGAGACAATACCCCATTTTAAAAAGCACTATATAAATAATTTCAGCACTACTCAACTTTCATGTTGCAAGCCTTACTCAGAGTTGAACCCAGGTCCTCTGACAGGTCTAGGTCCAGAAAACAGGGACCAGTCCCACTGAGCCACCAAGCCTAATTGTCATTGATTCTTTATTATTTCTTACCTTATGTGTAACTTGGATTGCTTTATTGTCACAATAAATATGGATGTAATTTAACAACTGCAATTTCCACATATTAATCCAATTTTAAAGCAAAAACACTGTCAGTGGTCTAAACCAAAGCATCAATTTGATTAAAAAATGCTTCAAAACTGTGTTCAAAGAGTGTATAAACGAGAACAAATGATTAATTATTCTTAGGCATTTCCCTATAATACAGAACATTGCTGATCACTAGTGAATTTTTTGTGAATGGGGCAGTTTGTGACTGAAGAATGACGTCATTGGTGCGCCATTCTCTTTAACGCTGTCCAGAATGAGGCAGGCTCTGATTGGATGGCTTCTAAACCAGGACGCTCTGATAGGTTGATGGAAGATCATTAAACACCCACAATGTCAATAGTGGGACCCGCATGGTGGGTATATAGGCGCCCACCTTGCAGCTGAATGCAACAGACTCTAAATCTCATCAAGCTGAATTTACCCTTCAGTTTGCAACAATTCTTTACTACGTTCTGCAAGCTATAACAGTATAAGGTAGGTTATTTTGACTTCCTTCTACCAATAAAAAATAGACTTACTTACGTGTACTGTTGCTCTACAGGTTGGATAGTGAGGCTGAATTATTTTTCTTCCATTAAATGGAAATCTAGGGTGCGTTCTGTATTTTACTGAGCGTGCAGCAGGGGAGAAAAGCAGGCTCGGTGGATTTCAAGGAGACTTTGAATGCTCCTGAGTGCTGGATGGTGATGCAGATCAGCAGCTCATTACACTAATGCACAGGGTCCCACAGGAGCCCTGTAATCTAGCTAATATCTCTAAAACTTATAGCCCGATGCCAGAACAAGATCTGACAGCACTGGTGGAACTGATACTAAGAACGTGCAGGTTTAGTTCATTTTAGAAATGATGCAGGAGAGATGAGGGTACTTTGGTTAGACTGACGAGAAAAAAAGGAAAGCAAGTCAGAGAGGCATTTTGTTTTTCAATAAAGATACAGTAAGTGATCAAAATGAGTGACCAATTAAAGACGGAAGAGTATGGATTCAACGGAATTTCTGAAAATTGTCATCTCAATTTAACCGATAAATGTGACATGGAAAGTTCAAAATGTAATTTGTTTCCCCCCGCAGAAAATCTTATCTACTAATTCTTTGCTACAGAAGACCATGGTTATGTTGAAGATATCTGCTTTCCTCTTTGCCTATGCTTTGATTATCTGTCAGATGTACTGCTCAAATGCAGCTCCATCCAGGTGAGACTTTTCATGATGCTCATTATGATGCTTGGGGATGATAAATAAGTGACAGATATAATAATAAAAACATATTTGCGATATTGCAAAACCGAAATTGCTTCCTCGTCTGTCTACATTTTAATGGAAGTGCATTTCATATTAATACAATTAGGATGCTTAACCGTAAGCATGCAAATAATTTTATTAGAGCTTGCAGTATTGAGGGAGCATCAGTCTTCTGATTACATCAGATGAATCCGGGCCAGACCCACTCTGCTTACGACAGTATTGATCGTGCAATAAATCCAAACTTGGCAACTGGACAGATTTTAAGTGGCACACTCTTAGCAGATTGTTTTGATTATGATCAGACTTTTCTTGCCACAAGCAGAGCTCTCTGTCTCTCCCTCCATACGATGGAAAAGGAAGGCGTTTTTCCTTCGTGATCCATCATTTGAGTCTTTATTTTCAGGCCTGCTTTGGAGCCCTCACAAGAGGAAGCTGTGCTCGCTGACTACGAGATGAGACGGATACTGAATGAACTTGTGAAGGATGTTTTGCAGATGGCTGCAGAAGACCTGGATCAGCAAGAACCTGAGGAGAGCAGGTACGTGCCCATACGCTTGACTGTGGTGTAACTAACCAACTAATTAGCAGAAAGAATCATTTCAAGGATGGCACACTTATTTTCTCTCTCTAAGAAGTAACTGGTGTAGGTTCCAGTTCCTCACTGCTGTAAAGTGAGACAATGCTTTTATAAGGAGAGGTACGTGCAGAAAAGACCTGCAACTCATTTTTGTAGTGAAATGCTACAGATTTTGTGCAGTGTGCTCTCTGCCAGTTTCCATGTTGCATGAAATTTGATTTGACCATGAGGAACTTACTTGTTGCTTGTGGCATGAAGGACAGCATGATCTTTTAAACCATGCATTTTGCATGATTTATCCATAATTCCGATAATGACATGAACGCCCAATTAGCTGGAAATGTAGAAAAGCAGTCCCGATGTTGGTGAGTACAAGCATGGCATCAGTTCCATTTAGGAAAGACGCATGATTAGTTTGATGTGTGAAATGCATCTTACCACAGTTTTACAGAATGAAATGCCCTTTGCATGAGGCTTTGTTACTGTGAGTTGTGCATATTGTCTCTCCTTCAACAGTGTGGCTAGACCCATGACCAAGCGCTGCTCCAATCTGAGCACCTGCGTGCTGGGCAAGCTTTCGCAGGAGCTGCACAAGCTGCAAACCTATCCGCGCACCAACGTAGGAGCAGGAACCCCGGGCAAAAAGCGCAGCACTGAGACCGTCAGCAGTCTCTCTGCTTACAGAGAGCCATCTCATCTCATCTAAGCACCTTTCTGGCTTAATATCTGAATGCTGATGCATGAGGATTTTTGGCTTGCCTGGCTGATTTCAGAACGTCATTCCTTGTTTTTGTTTAATCCTTATTGGCAGAGTGACACTTTCATATTTCTTTCTTTTCAAATCTGTTTAGTTACCATTTCATCTTACTCAGGCAGCTCTCACTGACAGACCACAAAACGCAGAGCAGTGCGAAAGGCCTGTTATTTGACTTGAATAAACATATTTTTCCAAAGAAGCCATTTGTCTATTGATCTTTTTCCTATAAGTCCAATTTTGATACGTTTTTGTTCTGTATAAGGCATAGGTAAGATATCTGTCTAAGATGATAAAACATTCATGTTTGAAGTCCGGTTTGACGCAAATTGATATGTTACATGTTTTGATTCATTTTTTAGTATTACAGCACAGAAGCGAGCCTGTAACACAGCCACGTGTGTGACCCACCGCTTGGCAGATTTTCTGAGCCGCTCAGGAGGGATTGGAAACAGCAAGTTTGTCCCTACCAATGTGGGATCACATGCATTTGGCCGGCGAAGGAGACACAGTCAGGAGTAGACGTGTGAATGTCTTAGCAATATGGTGAGAAAGGTCCATTTTAGTCTGTTGTTTCTCTCTTACTTTTCAATTCCCTAATATTTTATAGGCATATATATATATACACACTGTACTGTATATATACATACTGTACATATACTGCATTAGGTAAACTCCTGGAATGTGTATAAAAGTTTTTATAGATAGAAGCAAAACATTACCCAAAGGTATACATGTACTTTAGGTTGAAATCTTGCAAGCTGAATCGAAAACAGTTATAATCAGTCATTATATTTTGACAGGTCCCCATGCTATACATTCACAGCTCTCGGCCGTGATTCAGAGAGAAAAACCCATCCCATCTGCATCGAGATCCCTTGGAATGGACATTTCTTTCCCTATCTGAATGGACACCTGTTGACCGCACTGATCCGTAAAACCCAGCCCAGCAGCTCTTTCATTGTTCAGTCAAAACATAATTTTGCTCTAAGAAACAATACAAAGTCAAAATAGTAAAAAAACAAACAAAAAAATCGTTTGCCTCCATTCAAAAGTGGTCATGCTCATTATCCTACCCACCTAAAATTGGAGGGAGATCAAGTGATTGTTCATTACTGTCGACTGAGAGCACATAGTGTGTACAGTACAGTTTGGCCCGTGTTCCTCCGCTGCACATGGCAGTATTGTGGGGATGAAATTAAAGCAGTGCCTTGAAAAAGGCTTCCCTGACAATGGACGTGTCTCGTGCCTTGATGTAAATTCACTTTACATAATGCTGTTGTACAGAATGTCTGAAGCAAAAGAGGGAATTGCAATCAAAGACTTACAAATTGTAACAATTGTGAATCTGAGCAAGATTAAAATGTATTTTAGATACATAAGCTTTTGGTGTACTTGTTTCTTTGCCTGTTTCTGGACCACACTGCTTCTATATAATACATAATATATAATAACACTCTAATACAGCTGTTCATAGTGAAAAACTCTACATGGAGTGTCGTTATACGACCACAGATTTGGCCTGTTAGTGGACGTCCTGGTCCTTTGGCTATTTAAGGTCCTGCATGTCCAAAAGGCAATATCCCAACATCAGAACACAATTGTCTATAAATCATAAATAACTGGATTGTTTTACTTGGATTTACAGTAAACTAACGATGTACAAACACACCAAGAGCAACAGTTTGCCTTCAAATTGATCCCAATGGAACAGAAGCATGCTCAATGAGCTGCAAAATGTTTTTGCTTATTAGGCCATCTGGGTATATTTAGATGACAGCAGTCATTTTGCACAACGCCTCCGGGAGTAGTCTGTCATTATTCTCTTTTGTCAGGTCTGAGCCGTAGTTAATTAACAACTTACTCTTTCACAGCTGTCACTTTCCATCTATGGGTGCATGCTTATTACACACAGAAAAAAAATCATGCTATTTAAAAAAAGAGAGAAGACAAGACGATGATGACATAGTGTGTCTTAAGGTAATTTTCCAGACATGCATAGCATTTCGGAAAGACGTATTAACCAAACGCATTTACGTCACTGAACGACAGGATCCATCCTGCCTACGTACAATATTGCCTTACCCTGCTCTCCCTTACTGACACCTCTAAGGATAAAACAGGCTCACAGATAAGTATTATCCAATACTCTCACATATTTAAGGAACTTCCTCCATAATGAAGAGTCTATCTTAGAAATGTGACACTTATCGGAACGGTATGACTGAAGCACAAATCCTTAAAAGTCCGTGTTTATCTGTCTCCTTCATGTGTATAAAGACCTAAGGTCTATCTCTGGCCTGCTGATTAAAAATAAAAGAGAGGAAATTTGAGGTTCATTCCCAAGTTGTGAATGAATCAAGAAGCATTAACTATAATACTAAAAATATATCGGTCGCAGCAAGGCCAATTATTTTCCACAAATATTCCATTTATATCATGATTTCACACTGTACTAAATGGCCCCAGTCCAGTATGTTGCTTTGTTAATTAACCTACGTGCCCTCATAGTAGGAGTGACTCATTTCATAAAACTGTCCGGTTCTGCCCACACCATTGCTTTCTGCTAATAAGAAGATATTGTATCCCCTCGTGCCTCAATTACTGAAAGCAAAGGCCATGAGCCAGTCGGTCAATTTATGATCATGCGCAAACTTATACACTGCACATTTTATTGCACCAGAGCAAGACTGTGCATTGTATTTTGGTCGCTCTATGTCATTAAAGCAGATATGAGCGATTGATCTAACATAGGAGCACCGATTTAGAAGGATGGATTGCTGTATTTTACAAAACATGATGAATAATCACCACACTTTTAGGATGTTCACCCATATTTTTTTACTCTGTAGCAAATTATGTGGGCTGTTTGCTGGTCATGCCATTTAGTTTATATGTATTCCCTGAAGAAAACCTTTAACACTCTTTGCTCTGTGGCTAGATGCTGTATTGTCTTGAATATTCTATCTCTCCTGGTCCTTTATAGTGGGGCAAAAAAGTATTTAGTCAGCCACTGATTGTGCAAGGTCTCCTACTTAGAAAGATGAGAGAGGTCTGTAATTTTCATCATAGCTACACTTAAACTATGAGAGACAAAATGAGAAAAAAATCCAGGAAATCACAATTGGAGGATCTTAAAGAATTTAATAGTAAAATTATGGTTAGGCACTCCAGGGACCTGACTGCTTTTACGGAGCACTACCTTCGATTGCCCGAGGCGGTGTGTTTGGATCACTGTCATGCTGGAAGACCCAGCCACGTTCCATCTTCAAGCTTCACTGATGGAAGGAGTTTTGGATGAAAAGAGAAATGAGAAATTGGCAGAAGGGAATTAGTAAATAAAATGAAATCAGTCGTAATGTAAACTATGCCAGAAAAAACAGCACCCACCAAAGCATGACTTTCCACCCCCATGCTTCACAGTAGTATGGTGTCTCTGGATGCAACTCAGCATTCTTCTTCCCCAAACACAACGAGTTGAGTTTCTACCAAAAAGTTTCTATTTTTGTTCTTTCTGACCACATGTATTCTCCCAATCCTCTTCTGGATTATCCAATATTGCTCTCTGGCAAACCTTCAGACGGCCCTGGACAATGTACTGGCTTAACGCTGGACACTGCAGGATCTCAGTCCCTCTGGTGTAGTGTGTTAATGATGGTAGCCTTTGTTACTTTGGTCCAAGGTCTCTGCAAGGTCATTCATAAGGTCCATCCATGTACGTTTTGGGATTTTCACTTTGACCCCCACAGGATGAGGATCTGCGTGGAGCCCCAGATCGAGGGAGATTATCAATGGTCGTGTATGTCTTACAATTGCTCCCAAGTGATTTATTCACACCAACGTGCTGCCTATTAGATTCACTCTTCCAGCCTGCTTGCAGGTCTACAATTTTCTTCCTTGGTGCCTTAAACCGCTCTTTGGTCTTGGCCATGGTTGAGTTTGGAGTTGACTGTTTGCGGGCTGTGGTGAAAGGTGTCTTTGATTACAGATAACGAGGTCCAAACAGGTGCAGTAATACAGGTAACGGAGTGGGGACAGAAACAGCTTCTAAAAGAAGAAGTAACAGGTGTGAGAGCCAGAAATATTGCTTGTTTTGTGGGTGACCAAATACTTATTACACATGATTGACAATTAAAATTTTTACAAATCCTACAGTGAATTTCCTAGATTTTTTTCTCATTTTGTCTATATAGATGACGTGTCTATGATGAAAATTACAGACCTCTATAATTCTTTCTAAGGAGGAGAACTTGCACAATCAGTGTTGACTAAATACTTTTTTTTCTCCATGTACATGAACCCTATATCGAAAACGAGTGGGGGAAACATGGTTGTGTCTTCCGGCAGCTCTTTATATGTTTCACTGGAATCGAGTGATTAATTGCTGAATATCACTTCCATCACAATCATCCACACTCCCATTACTGTTTTATTTAGCCCACTGTGGTCTTTTGCTTCTGTGTTTTTTTTTTTCCATATATAAAAAACTCCTTCATTCCGCTGATTTTCTGTCAAAAGCATTGGCTTCTGTTTCCACACATTTATTTATTCATTTGCTTGTGTGCATTGTGTTTTCAATGAAGATTGCATTGGATGTTCTATCTGAATCAGTCTACATGGTTAACCATGTTTCTCTTTTTATAACCTTCCCATTTTGTTCATTACTTGCACCAAATTTAGACACAGCTGAATAGAACACGTAAAATCTTTGCCAAGTCAGGTTGGCACTTCCTTATTGAATAGTTTATAATCCTTAAATTTTTTTCAGCTGACCCTGTCTTGTTGGGGCCCTGTTTCATTTCAAAAAGTGCAAATAACAAGGTGATGCCATTAATTTCTTCCCTCAACAGGAGTGATTTCCATATTTTTTCTCTCTATTTGATCTGGAAAAAATATACCCTTTAGTAAAATAATGTAAATTTCTTTGAGGTTATGCTTTAACAGTCAGAATGTCAGCTATTAAACAAAAATGTTTAGTGGAATATCTGTGATTTGTTTATCTTCTAAAGTAAAAAAGCGAATATTCATCTAAAAAATATGATGAAACATAGTTTTTACCAAGGGCAGTATGACTTCTTTATTTCATGTGACAGTTGTTTTTTTACATATTTTGTTTTAGAGGAAGGGAAAATTTCTACAAGCTTTGAAGTGTGGTGAGGAAAGGAGATGAATTGCCACAACGCAATACAGAGCTATTAAAATCTAGCTTTAAGGTATGTGTAATTGAACAGTTTACAGTAACCGGCAATTACACCTCCACTGTGAGTCAATAGGCAATTTAGCCATATTAAACCCAGGCACAGAAAAGGATACTGATCTAAATGGAAGCTGTCAGTGACCAAGTTAAATAAAGTCACAGCTACTTAAGAACACAGGCATTTTCCAAATGGCAGACAGCCCACTCCCATTAGGCTAGACAAATATGATCCAGATATTGCAGGGGAAAAATGCAACAATGTAAAGCGTTTTAGGAGCAGCCCAAAACTCCTTAAACTGGCCTAGAAATGGAAATGCAGAACTATAGCATGCAAGAGTTTTACAATAAAATGGAAATGTAGCATTCGTGTGTGCTTTTACATCAAGTTGACAGTCTTTTTTTGTATTATACACAAGACCCCCCATGCCTACAGAAAATTACACCTGAAAATAAGCTAAATAAGTATCCTTGTGCGCATCTGATAACCCTTAATGTAAAATGGAAAATAACATTTCAACATTAGATTGTATAAGGGACAGCTCCCTCAGAATAACCATTACATACTTGCTTGGTACAACAATCACCTTCCAGATCCGTTCACTTTATTTTCGTGTTCTTAAAAATTATAATTGGCAATAGATAAAAATCTTTCTTTTATCTCTGGACGTTGTGGGCATAAACAGACTCAAAATGGAAAAACTGCTGTACAGTGCTGCCCGGCATATGATGTTACAGTATACACTACTCTACTGAACTGACCATATTTTACTTAATTATAACAACAGATTCCTATTTAAAATGCTGCTTTATGTTCAGGCAGCAAATTATTATTGTTTCGTCGCGCTCTAGTGCGTTTTGCTTCCCTTACTCAGCTGGTCACCTCAACAGCCAATCAATGCTGCCGATCCACAAGCAGAGGCAGGAGTTAAGAGTATAAGAGCAGAAATCCGCCATTCACTTCAAAGCTCACTACCTTACCGGTCGAGCTCATTAGTTCACGTTTGGACTAATTCTAACTCGGTTGATGTGTTTAGAGACTCGCGTTTGTGTGTATGACTTTCCACTGCTTATTTGTAACAAGCTGTAAATGGCATTTGTAAGAGTATATGCCTGTCCTATTGTAGGTAGTACTCCTTTGTTTGTCCTCTCAATATCTGTATTTTGTCTCTAACCTATAACTATATAAACTGATTCACATTCACTGTCTCAGTCTCATCTGGCTGATTGTCCATCGTTCATAATACTGTTTCTCAATGCATTTCTGCCTTTCATCGCACAAAACTATCAGTCCTTTCAATCACTCAACAATCACTTGCGTTTTCAGTAGTATGTCTGCTATTTTTACATATCATTTGCACACCGTTTTCTCGTGAAAATACCCTTTATACCCTTTATATTTACATTACTGTAGCCTGAAAGACTATGTGACTAGGGTCACGTAGGTCAATGACCTGTTTCACAGAACGCAATGCAGACGTTAAACAGGGCATACCTGAAATTAAGAATAAATCCAGCTGTTCCTTGTGGATTCTGCTACTAGTAGTACAAGGAAACACAAATAAGTTAATGGAGAAGGACACAAAAAAATTCACAGACTATAACTATCTTTTAAGTACCATTCAGAGCATTATTAAGAAGTGGAAAATCTATGGAACCACCAACACCTTGCTAAATTGGCCTGTCCCTCCAAACTAGATGAGTGAGCCAGGAGGAAATTGATCTGGAAAGCTATGAAGAAACCAGTGGCAACTTTGCAGGACTTAACCTCCAAAGGAATGAAATTTATGAAACATTTCAGTCTGGCTTCAGGCCCCATCATAGTACTGAAACAGCATTAATTAGGGTACTGAATGACTTGTTAATGTCCTCAGATAAGGGATGTGTTTCTTTTCTTGTTCTGTTAGATTTAAGTGCAGCATTTGACACTACAGATCATGATGTTTTACTAAACAGACTAGAAAATACTGTAGGTATTAAGGGATCAGCACTTTCTTGGTTTAAATCCTACTTAACTGACCGTACCAGTTTGTTCATATAAATAATCTAAGGTCTAAGCTC
Organism: Ancistrus triradiatus; assembly: GCA_025084515.1. NCBI lineage: Eukaryota > Metazoa > Chordata > Actinopteri > Siluriformes > Loricariidae > Ancistrus > Ancistrus triradiatus. Next base: position 52,021 of record JAJAGP010003800.1, on the reverse strand, counting down.
TCAAAAGTGAAGTATGGCGTGCCTCAGGGGTCAGTGCTTGGCCCGCTTTTATCTCTGTTCTCTATACATGCTGCACTGAGCCTCAGTTATTCGTAAACATGGAATTAGTTTCCACTGCTATGCAGCTGATCCAGCTGTAAAATATCAGCCAAACCTAATGACAGCATTACAATCAACAAATTGAGAAATGTGTAAAGGAAATAAAAAGATTGGATGTTATTTAATTTTCTCTTACTTAACTCACATAAAACTGAGCGTTTCTATTACGTGGGAACCAAGGGATGTGAGAGACAGGTTGGACATCGATCCTAAATCTAGATGGCTGTCCAGTATTGCCCAGTTGTATGTAAAAAACTTAGGGGTCACATTTGATTCAGATCTCTCCTTTGATGCGCAAATTAGCAGCATCACTCGATTGCTTCTTTCAATTACGTTATATCGCTAAACTTAGAAATATTATCTCTTTTAATGATTGGCAGAGAAAAACTTGTTCATGCATTATAACCTCAAGGTGGATTTACTGAACGCCTTACTTACTGGGATGCTCTAGTAAATCTAAAATAAACTTCCAGTTAGTTCAGAACGCAGCTGCACGAGTGCTAACTCGAACTAGAAAAATTGATCATAAACTCATGTGCTATCATCACTGCACTGGTACAGTCAAATTCCGCTTGGATTCAAATACTATTATAACTATTAAAGCCATCTACATGGCATGCCCACATTATCTGAGTACCTCTTAGAGTTTTGTAACCCCCCCAAATCCAACTCGGTCTACTTCATCGCAGGGTGCAGGGACGTCTGTTAGTTTCTAGAATTAAAAAAGTCAACAGCAGGGGGGGAAAGGCTTTCTTCATACATGGCCCCCCAACTATGGAATAAACTTCCCACTTTAGTTCGAGATTCAGACACACTACAAAGTTTTAAGTCTAGGCTAAAGACATATTTATTTACACAGGCTTTTGACTAGATTTAGACCAGGATGCATGGCTTGGGTCACTGGGGCCGGAGTCTGGAGTCATGTCTGGCCTGCCTGCCTTGTCAGATAATCTAAACTTGTAAAGTTGCTTTGAGACAATGCTCCATTTTAAAAAGCGCTATATAAATAAATCTGACTTGACTTAACTTGACAGGTTTTTATGGCTGAGATGGGTTGGTTTGTGACATGTGACAACTTTACATAAAGCTGGTCTGTCTGGCAAAGAAAATGTTGCTTCTTATTGTTACTTGAGTGTTGTAGAAATGAAAAAGGTAAAATATGTAAATAAAGCTGGATAAAGATATTTCTTTGACGATGCTGTTGATTTTAGGCTGTGAGGAAAAAAAGGGGTATGAAGATTTTCTTCAGGCACTGTAAGGCACTGTATTTCAAGTTAGTTAACACAATCTGTGTGTCACTGATATACTTCTTTCCTAGACACTTTTAAATTTTCAAATTTTACTTGAAGTTAAGGTGTGTGAGCTATGTGTTATAATTGCCGCCTGAGCGCTAATACAGAAAGCAATTTATTTGATTGACACTAAGTGACGCACATCCTGTAATGAGATCAATGGTAGGATATAAATAGATAAAATCACAATATTTAGAAGAGATGGGGAACTCAAAAATCAATTCATTTCACATTGCTCTCACTCAAGCTCTTGTTTATATAAGATGAAATGGCCATTTTGGCCCTAAACCAGATAACGCACACTTGACTTATCTCAGAGGAGGTTCCATTCCATGCTGGTAACCACGCTAAATTAATAACCTCTTACTAAACCTTAGGGTTGTCAGGAGAAGAATCCCAGAAGATGCCAGCAAAGAGACGTTTCAATAACCACAGTATAGTATAGTGTACTTAGTACCAATCATTAATTTTATACATTTTATGATTCTGAACTGTTGCTGTAATTATTCTTCATATTTTAGTCTCATAATATCAACAAAATAGCACCCAAGATCGAAATGAACCATTCTATCAACTTTTAAGCAGGTAGGTTAATCTTGACATGACAGAGTTGTATACAGTCATGAGTATTTAGTCAGCCACTGATTGTGCAAGTTCTCCTACTTAGAAAGATGAGAGAGGTCTGTAATTTTCATCATAAGTACACTTCAACTGTGAGAGAGAAAATGAAGAAAAAAAAAAAGAAAATCCAGGAAATCACATTGTGGGATTTTTAAAGAACTTAATTGTAAATTATGGTGGAAAATAAGTATTTGGTCAATAAATTTGGTTCAACTCAATACTTTGTAACATAACCTTTGTTGGCAATGACAGAGGTCAAAGGTTTTCTGTAAGTCTTCACCAGGTTGGCACACACTGTAGCTGGTATTTTGGCCCATTCCTCCATGCAGATCTCCTCTAGAGCAGTGATGTTTTGGGGCTGTCACTGGGCAACACAGACTTTCAACTCCTTCCACAAATTTTCTATGGAGTTGAGGTCTGGAGACTGGCTAGACCACTCAAGGACCGTGAAATGCATGGCTGAGTTTGGAGTCTGACTGTTTGAGGTTGTGACAGGTGTCTTTTATACAGATAACGAGGTCAAACAGGTGCCATTAATACAGGTAACGAGTGGAGGACAGAAGAGCTTCTTAAAGAAGAAGTTACAGGTCTGTGAGAGCCGGAAATCTTGGTTGTTTGTGAGTGACCAAATACTTATTTTCCACCATGATTTACAATTAAATTCTTTAAAGATCCTACAATGTGATTTCCTGGATTTGTTTTCTCATTTTGTCTCTCATAGTTGAAGTGTAGCTATGATGAAAATTACAGACCTCTGTCATCTTTCTAAGTAGGAGAACTTGCACAATCAGTGGCTGACTAAATACTTGTTTACCCCACTGTATGTATATATTAGAAGTTAGCATAGCAGCTATGCTAGTCCCCTGAGTTCACCAATAGAGTGTTTTGCCCTACTTTTCACTTTCAATCTATTATTCACTAAATTACATGAGAGTTTTTCGACACTTTATTATAAAATAAGCGTTATCCTAATTATTTTGGCCACCTGTATTGTAATATAAGTGTTAATGTTTAATATGATATAATACATTACAGACAATATTAAACTCATAAACTCATCGGTTCATGATACATTTACCTTGTGATGGATTTGTTGGAACATATCCCCATCATAAATCAGGGAGCACCTGTACAATACAACTCCATTAATGCATAATGCCTTATACAGTGTGGATTTTCTGGGGGTCTGGAACAGATTCATTCAATTTACATTATTTCTTTTATGGAATAATTCTTTATGCCTTATGCTCAGTATTTGTCGTTTTCGGTTCTCGACAAGTCTTCTGGAATTAATGACGAGAACCAAAGCACCACTGTATATGATTCCTGGTTTGGCTAAGTGATCAGCCACTGGAGTAACCAATATAAACATGCTCAGACACACCCAATCACTTTTCATATGATGCACCAGGCTAACTTTCCCTTACCTGACATAGACTGAAGTGGTTTTGATTACTGGATGACTGAGCCAGGAGGATATTGATTAGGGATTCTCAGTCTTTAAGGCTGAGAGTGGTTGGTCTCTGCATGGGTAAAGGCTGGCTTGAGTTTACACAAAGCTGGCAGAGTGGCAAGAAAGAAACCTTCTGAAACAGTGCCACACTGAGTCTCATTTTGATGCTATGTGGCAAAAGACTTTATGGCTAAGCAAGATATTTTTGGACTGAAAACCAAGCACTATATTTGGCAACAAGCAAACACAGCACACCACCCAAACATGCACCTACCTTACTGTAAAGTATGCTGGTGACCACATTATGTTGTGGTGTTTTTCTTCAGCAAACATCAAAGGCATCAGTTTTCAATTTACCAGATTACTGTCGTGTCACACCTCTGTGACTCACTATGCCTTCGCACATCAGATTTAAAACACTGTAATTTACATCTAAAGCTAAAAATGGACCGACCCCTTCCTTCATAAAGGCTCTAATCAAACCCATTCTGTATTGTGTAACGTTCGAGACTCGATCTTGGCTTGACTGGAACCACCAATCAAGAACAAAGAAAGACAAGCATCAGAAACTCTTTGTATTGGCTCCCAGGTGGTGAAATGAACTTCTACTGGATGTCCAAATGGCTGAGTTTCTTGCTGTCTCCAAACTACAGACTCACCTTTTTACTCAGTATGTAAGCCAAGACTGAGATTGCACTTATACATTTAAATGATAATAATAAAAAAACACACAATGCAGTGGCTACAGGACAGGAATATGAATGACTTTGAGTGGCCAAGTCAGGAGGCTGATCACGTTCAACTGTATTATTCTAGTTTTTTTCCCTTCTTTCTTTATTCTCATTATGTGAATTCTAGAAAGTAAAATGTGTAAATAAAGCTGGAAAAAAGATGTTATGTATAATGGTTTGATTTCAGACTATAACACAAACAATTACTATTTTATAGGGTTAAGATGACTTTCTATAGGCACTGTATTTTTATTTTTGTTGATTAGTTAAGGTCATTTACAAAATTTAGTAATATATAAAAAATACAAATCATGAACAAATGAATGGATCTTTGGACACATCAAACCTCACTTTTCACACAATGGGCAGGTAACCAAAATGAAGCTCTGTAATATTGGACATATCGGGAGAAGAAAGAATTTATTGCAAATGACAGTTATGTTTGGAATAATTAAATGAAAAAGAGACAGAGAAAGAGAAATGCCAGCAGAAGAATGGATGAATACGATCACAGGAATCACAAATGAGCCCTTATGAAACCTGACGACCCAAACAGCAGAGAGAAAACACTATCTGTATGGCCACAGTTGCAATTGACCTTAAGACATTTAACACTATATAAATTATTTTATGCTAGGAGAAGCTATTAAACTTTTGACTTGAGTTTTTCGGACAGTAAAAGATGACACCATTGACCCTGGTTTCTGGGGTTTCTAAGGGGTTCAAATACAGGTGTATATGTTGCTTTGACACAACACTGTGGCCAAACATACAGTGGTAAGAAAAGTGCCTTCAAACAACATGTAGTCAAACGTATTTGGAATTTGTCTTTATTTTTACATCTACAGTACTGTATTTTTAGTGCAAATAAGTCCCCATGGCTCCTAAAATGGTTATTAATAACAAACCAACCGAAAGGAAAACCAGCTTTCAGGCTGAGCAGTTAACATTAGCAGCTAGCGCCCTGAGTAAGTGTTTTGCTCTCACTTTTTCAATCCATTACTCACTAAATTACACGAGATTTTTCAATAATTTATTATAAAATAAGGTTTGTGTTTATGATTTGGCCAAGTGCAGGTTAATGTAAGTGTCAATGTTTAATAGGCTCCACTATGATACAACATAGACTATATTAAACTCATAGGTTCATGATACATTTAACTTGTTATGGATTTGTTTTAAATCGAGGAGCACCTGTACAATACAGCTCTGAGGCAAGTAATCTGAGACACTCCTTAATAAACAATCTCTCCCCAAGTTCTCTCTTGTGGAGCCTCCTCTTCACTTCCCTTCACAGGTTTTCAAGGACCTTAAGGAACTGAGATGGCTGTGGATTTAGAAGTATGTTTTGGATAAGTGCTTTGCTGAAAGAGTCAACCACAACTCGGCTGAAGCTTCCTGGCAGAGTCAATCAGATTTTCATTTGATTCATTATGGAGTCCACGAGGGCATGTATCTTAACAAGGTTCCCAGGAGTATTAGAGGAAAGACAGACCAACAACATCACTGACCCTGCAACGTATTTTGTTTATTCAGTGGGGAATAGATTCTTTTCTGTTTAAGCATGCTTTATTTTATGTCAAAACCCAACTCGAGTGTTTGCTGCTAAAATGATAGCATAAGATCTATCCACCACCAGGCACATACATTTGGGGTTAGGTAAAAAGACACCTGTGTGGAGTTTGCATGTTCTACTGTCGTCTGCATGGGTTTCCTTGAGTTACTCTGGTTTTCTCCCACATTCTAAAGACAGAAGTTTGGTAAGTCATCTCTACAGTGTCCCAGTGTGAGTGAGAGAACTTGTGACCTGTGCTGCCAATTAGGCTCCGGCCCCTTGAATTGGATTAGTATGGAAAGTGAGTGAGTAAAAAGTCAGGCTTTTCTCTGGCAAAATTGCTCTTCCAAATAATGTGTACATAATGTACACGTAGTTTCTAAATGATTAGTTGAGCTTAAAACTGTTCCAATATAAAATGGTACATGTTTGTTTTACATTTAGTTTAAAACTATTTATAGTGAGATGTAGTCACAGTCATATTAAAAATCCTTATAAAAATTAAAAATAAGTGTACTTAATTGAAAAGCTTTTCGTTTTTTTAATGTTCTCATAGTTTCCGTATGAGACTAAAGTAATTAACCTTAAAGACATTTTTATGACCTTTTTACTCGTCTTTACCAAGAGTAATTAGTCTGGATCTGACAGTGTAATGCATAAATTCCTGACAATATAAGCACTTCCTTTCCATTTGTCAATTCAGTTTTATCATATAGCTTTTTTTTAACACTTTGATGGTGACACCTTATAAAGGGTTGCATTGAAACACAAGTGATGTAGAACGTACAGTGTACACACACTGTAGGACAGGAAATTAAATAATATAATATGTATTGTCTGTATAAAAGCATGCACATGCGGTACAAATTGTACAGCTGCTTGAAACTGTGTGCTTTTGTTCTGATCTGACAAGCTGTGACGAACCCTTAAAACACCGAATTCACAGAATGACTCATACATTGTTCTTCTACCTCTCTAACTCAAAGATCAATAAGCCATGAAATGAAGGAACCGGTGACTGGTTATGACTTCTGACCCCAGTCCTGTGGCAGAAAAAGTCTGATTCCTGGTCCAAGATGCAATCACATCTCCAGTGTTAATGATCCATTTGTAATAAATCTGTATAACTAATTACGTTAGAGTGAAAAGTGTTCCTGATGGATTAGGCTAATAATCGTTAAAATGTTAATTACATGTACAAGAAACAGGAAGTCATCAGCATTTGGTAACAGACTGGGTTTCAGAACAGATACAGGGTGGACAAAATAAACTAGATCTGCATTTCCTAAAGGAACTACAACAGTGCTTGAAATGTGTGGAAAAAGAAAGAAGATGGCTTGTGTCCCAATACTTTAGTGCGGGAGCGTGTTCCGATTTGGCTGCATGTGGAGGTGTGTCCCAATACTTTTGGCCTCTTGTGTCCCAATACTTTTGGCAGCGTGTGGGGGTGTGGCCCAATACTTTTGGATACTCTTGGCTGTGTGCAGGGACATGTCCCAATACTTTTGGCCTCATTCGGGTGCATGTCCCAATACTTTTTGCCAGCGTTCTAGGGTGTGTCCCATTACTTTTTGAAATGTGCGGGTGTGTGTCCCAATACTTTTGGCCGTGTACAGGGGCGTGGCATATTTTGGCTGCATGAAGGGGTGCATGCCCCAATACTTTTGCCCGTGTGTGGGGGAGTGTCCCAATACTTTTATATGTTTCTGTATAAGTAGATATAAGAACAGGTCACCGAGTCTCACTGAGTGCTCTGTGGTGACATCATCGATTTCAGTTACAATTTGAATTTTGTCGGATGAGATTTGAATCTGAACATTTAATCAATGCATTTATATGGGAGATATTTCATTTTTAAACTTATATCTATTAAAAACGATAAATCGGATTGACTCCAAAAGTAATAGCGCACACCACACAGAGCTGCCAATAATAAGAAGTATGAGTGATATCAATATATAGTGCTTTTTAAGCACTGCATAAACAAATATGAAAAGTGTAACAATGTAAAATCTGGGACCTAATATGGAGTTTGGCCACCCTTTGCCTCCAGAACAGCATTTATACCTCTTGAAATGCAAGACCTATAAGTTTGTGGTGGGATATTGGATCAGTTCTCTGAAAGATAAACAGGACATCTAGACAATAGTCTGATCTCCAGAACCTCCCAATATGTGTTCATTGATGTTTAAAATTAGTGAATATGAAGGTTCTTCAGGGTGCTTTACTACGGTGTTTATCAGTGCATATTCATTTTGCCATTGATTTGAGCTCCTTATAACAAGTTACGGGTCATCATGACACTTAACATACAAAAACTTTCCAAATGGCAACCCTGCTGTGAATTCCTGTTTTGCAAAGCTCACAACACAGAGCTTTTGTTGAGGCTGGATGATTTGCCATTTAAACCCTCAGATCAATACTACCTACTTGCATTGGGGATGCACACAACGCAAGAGAAGACACGCCACAAAGCAGGCATGCCACAAAAAGCTGCCTCATCATCATCCGATCAATAATGAACCATTCAGGCGCTACTTTTCTTTTAGTTTAAAGTTGAGGGGAGTACAAGCCATTATGTCACTTGCATCCATGTATAAGTATGATCGCTGACCCAAGAGACACGAAACGATGCATCACCATAATGAATGTATGATTCTTCATGTTTATCATCATCGTTCATGGAAATTAAATAGAAATAAACGAGTAAATAAGTTAAATAAGTAGCAAATCGATCAAGCAATCAGTAAAATTGACAAGATAAAGAAGAGAACTCGTACTAATTTTCATTAATTCATTTTCTGTACCATCTTAATCCAGTACAGAGTCACAGGGTACTGGGCCTTACCAGCAGAACCAACCCTACTTGGAGCATCAGGGTGGCAATCCATCGCAGGAACATACTATGCATACTCATACAGATACACTTGGAGAAACCAGGTGATCTAATGGATGTCTTTAGAATGTGGGGGGGGAACTGGAGAACCTGTAGAAAACCCATGTGTTTTGATCAACCAACCCATTGTTGCTGGATCAAGCAATCCTCTTTACTGGTGACCAGATCCTCACTGAACCGCTGCTCCCAACACCTCGTAATAGCAAGAGCAGACCGGCCTAGGTGGTGGTCAGTTTGTCAAAAAGACCATCCTGCTTCTCTCAGAACAATGATTCACCCCCTCTAAAATTCTGTCAACTGGACAAAATGTCTTTGAGTGCACCACAGAGGCATGTCTAGCAGTCAACAATCTCACATCAAGAAGTACACCACTCAAAAGTAGCTTCTGAGAGCCTTTTTATTGGGCAGTGGGTGAAGCACTTTTACACCATCTTGTGGCAAGACCCAGTGTCTAATCAGACCACACCTGTAACCATTTACAGTACATATCTACCTGAGACAGAACTACATGCCCAGTTTTGCAGCAATCTGACATTTGTATCCAGGTATGTTATTTTGTGGTCAATGAGTATATTTGTGACAACAGATAAAAGTGAAAAAAGCAAAGCATGCTAAAGAGATTACTGAGAAAGCAAGCAGAACAGTCTGGAAGACTAAGAGAGAAAATCTAAAGGGCCAAAGTATGGTTACATTTTGTCTGTGGACAAGATTTTGTGTTTGTAGGCACCATTTTGTGTTGAGCTTTTTTTTTGTTGTTCCCTGCCTTTTTCACAGTCCCTCCTTGTAGGTGTGTGCCAGTATTCACTTGTGGTGCAGTGGGCGTGTACATACGTAATAATCCTGATATCTATCCCAGGATCAAATCCCCACTCACAGTGACAAAACATCTCATGGCTTTGTCTGCTCTGAGGTGCTCAGAGATTGCTCATTCATTCATTTACTTTCTTATCTTCTTAATCCTAGACAGGGTTGTGGGAGAGCCGGTGCCTAGCCAGCAGCATAGGGCGCAAGTCGGGAACAACTCTAGGCAGGGCGCCAATCCATTGTAGTGCCAATCCAATCAAATCAACTGCTAGAGGGGGCTCCAAGGAAAGAAGTTTTTTGAACCACTGCACTATATCATGGTATGTCATAGTGAAAAAGCAGCATGATATTTTATAATAGTTAAAAATCAGTAGTATGTTTATAATAGTGAAAAGCAGTATGGTGTTTAATGGTGAAAGAAGTGGTAGGTTTCTAAAAGTTAAAAATGCCATAGGTTGCTCTGTAATTGTGAGGAGAAATGCAGTGTTCTATAATAATGAAAAATAAGTACGGGATTTATAATAGTTAAACAAACAAGGGTCTTAAGACAAAAAAAAACTGTATCATTTTAATATGGTTAAACTTCTTGCAAATAAAAGTAGTCCAGTTTGCCACTGTATCTTTATCCAAACCTATACAGTGTTGTTATAGTACAAAAACTATTCACAATAAATGCGAAAACAATGTGCAAATAAGTGATAAAGCATAGATGTTAGACCTGCCCTTTCCCATTCAAATGTTTTCTAGACAAAAAAGAAACATGCATCACTAGTTTAAATCTTCAAGTGTTTTCTTGTTTATTTGCGCTTCTTCAACTGTGCTATCTGTCTCCATATTCAAAATGTAATGAAATTTGTTGCACTGGGACCTGGGGGAGGTGCTGCTCCCCAACAACATCCCTGAAAGTTGAAACAAGGTGAATGTTTGTTCTGTGGCAGGTTATTGTTCTGCACCACTTTTCTAAAATACACAACACTCCTGTGTGAGGGACAAGGTTTCTGTGTGAGTGGATGTTCCTGAAGGTGAGTGTAATTTCAACACAAAAATAAAGAAACATTTTATTTGAATGTCTGTTACAAATGAAAAGTCACTGATGCATTAGTAAATTAAACCAGGTAGAGGAAATCTGATGATTGATAAATGTAAATATATCCTACTGAAAAAGCCAATGAAAGAGTTTTAATGTAAACATTGCAGTATGTAGGGCAGACATAAATGGATGGCTCTTGATTTTATGACTGTATATTTTGTGTAAAGGCAGCAGCTCCTCCAAAAGGCAGTCAGCTGAGAGGATTTGTACAGTTTAAATAAAACAATGTAATAAGTTTTATTGCTGTTTGATTTTAAAAAAATTAGTAAAGGCAGGAAAAGGAAAAAAAAAGTTAAACAGATCTAGAAATGGTTTTCTCATAATGAAAGTTGTTTGATGTATTACTGGATTTAAGAAAAGCTTTCTGCTAACAAAATTAGATTTAAAAAGCAGTTTTGGCTGGTACTGCCAGTTTTGGTTTATTCCTTTGTGCTGGGTTTTTACTAATAGCTAATTTGTCCTCTGGCTGTGGATGTAGTGGACTTTGATTTGCTAATATTTCCTTGTGTGAAAACAAATAAGACTTACATTGGGAAATTAATTTTCCATTGTCAAATGTCACGTTGTCCTAAAAAGTCAGTCATCCAGGTTATTGAACACGAATGTAGCTACAAAGCAGAGGCACAATTGAATGTACCAGTCTGTATTCTCAGTATTTTATTAGTGTATTTAGGTCCTACAGTAACATTGCTTGTAGCTTTGCTTGATCTGTACCTCTTGTTAGTGGATGGATAATAGTTAAGTCATATAAGATCTGTATCTCATAAAACTTTGAAATGACATGTCTCTGAAGAAATATCTGCTATGAGGCAAGTTCTCCAAATAGCTGTATGTTTTTAATTGTATGCTAGCTTCAGCATGTGGACCTTTTTGGGTCATCACTTACTTCGCTGCCACCTTCAGTAACATCAGCAAACCTGACCGGCTAAGAGATATTCACAAATGTGTACACATAAAATTAGCAACTCAATTTTTATTTCCTTGAGCATCTGATACTAATGTAAGACTAAAAAAAAGTCACCTTTCAGGTAGCAGATATGACATTTATGTTGCTGAGGCAGACCATAATAGCCAACATGTGGATCCATTCGTAAAAGCTGATATGTAGAAATATAGACAAGTCTTTTCTCATTTATAGATCCAAAAGTGTTAGAGTAATGTTAACTAAGCTGATGGGTATCCCGTAGTCAGCAAACTGTCAGCAGTAAAAATGCATGATTTATAATAGCATACCTTCTTCAACCAGTTTAATGACGTCTTTCCTTCAGTCCATCAGCTGCATCCTATACGTGCTCTGTATTGGTAATGCAGTTTATGCTGCATTCAGAAGGATGCATGTTGTACTGAGCAGTGTATCAAAGTAGTATCAACACCACTGGTAGGAAACCACTTTTTTTTAATCCACATCCAGATTTAAAAAGGGTTTGTCACTCCTCATTACTAAAACAAAGCAAAACAGACAGAAATCATTCACTGTTGCTCACAAGTAATAAAGATAACTGGGTAATGATGTAAGTTCAAAAGTAGGTATATTATGTAGAAAATGCAGTGATGTGATAGTTGGCAGAAATACCTTTGTTAGAAAAGTACAAATACTCACCAAAATTTAATATAGTGGTATATACTAGTATTTTTAAGTATAGTAACAAAGTATTTGTACATTATTAATATCTGCCTGGTTAATAGAAATGAAAATCAAATCTATAACATTAATATTGTCAAATATTAACAAAGAAACATTGATACAAACTGTCAGGATGATGTATGCTAGTGAGCTGCATCATCCTACATGGTGTTGGGTGCAGTGGTTCCGTGAGGGCATGCACACATGGAGAACAGGCTCCAGATGGCCCAGACACACCACCAGTACAGGGGATTGTTTGATCCACCGACATGCACGAGCAGCTCCCACAGTTTCATTGTTTACCATCCAGACACAAGCGGCATCTTCACTACACACCTTGTCTCTGCCCAGGCCATTTACAGTTGCTTAGCAGAAGGAAATTTGTGCAAAATCACACTATAGTACACTGTAACACCTGGCTTGCAGGTAAGGGTAGATATGCTCCAGTGAGGTTGTGAGTTGTTCTGAAACCACAATAGCACATTCAGTGCAAAGGTTTTATTCAGTGAACGTATGGTGCAGTGGTTAGCACTGTCGCCTCACAGCTCCAAGGTCCCCGGTTCGGACCCTGGGCTCCTCTTGTGTGGAGTCTGCATGTAATCCCCGTGTCTGTGTGGGTTTCCTACCATATTACAATTACATGCATGTTAGGTTAATTGGTGTTTCCCCAGTGCCCTTAGCATGTGAATGCATGTATGTGGTGTGTGAGTCCTACGATGGACTGGCAACTGTCTAGGGTTGTTCCTGCCTTGCGCACTGTGCAGCCGGCTAGGCACCAGCATTCCTGCGACCCTGACTAGGATCAAGCAGATATGACAACAAACGGACGAACACCACAACAATATCACACCTATGAAAACGAACCCTTAAATAGGCTTTACTGGCCCACCCAAACCAGAATCTACCACTCTTTCCCCTCTGCAGGGGGAGTCAACTGTTACCAGAAACGATATTTGAGAACATAAATACAGAAATAAAGATTCATTCACAATGGACACTTGAATGGTAAGCTAAAACACACATGAAAAAAAAGATCATATTAAATAAAATAACACTTTACTATCTGAACCCCCCACAAATGGACCACTCCAACATGGTCTACTGAGCACGTCTGAATTTGGCCAGGCATTATTTAAGGACAGCTAAAGTTCAATTTGGGTTCTTTGCCAGGCCAGGAAAGTGACAGGAAGCCTATGTAAGTATTTTAACTAGTTTGTTTGTTCTGGAACATACACTAACAAAAGTAATAGTAAAGTGCGCATTAACAAGTGTGTTAGTCTAAATTGTATTTTAAACCAAGTAGCATATTAAAAATGGAAATAACACAAAGATGGCGGGTGACTTGTGAACTTGGTGCAGAACTTGGTAACAATTGGTGCTCCTCTTATATTAATTCCAAAATCAGTTTGAAAGGTTTTTAGTCAAACAACAAAACACTTTTCCACTTTGTGTCAGTTTATCTCAGATAAGCCTGAACCACCGTCCATTCGGTATGTTGTTCATATATGCTTTCTAAGTTTTTATTTTATTTATTTTATTTATTTAATAGGTTGTTTTTTTTTAATGTATTACTTTTCAGTAGTTGTATATACCACGTGTATCTCATTCAAGCACTTTTTCGATGGAAAGCACTGTCCTGCAATGCCACCATGTGGATGAGTATAGGAAGTGTAATGTGAAATGTAGTTACTTTATAGCCATAAAGGTATATCTAGCCTATAGAGTGAAGGCCTGGTGCAACATAATACAAGACACTGATCACAGGGCAGCATGTAATGCAATGTGGAACACTGTAGTGTAGAAGTACACAGTCTGGGAAACCTGCTCACTTTCAAGCTTTTTATTAAAGTGCCCTAAAGCACAGAAAAGAGAAAATGAAAACTTTCAGGCAGTGCCTATTTTGTCTAACTGAAACTTTGGCGCGTTAGGATGACGAGGGGAGCTATCATAACTTCAATATGCATCCTGTTCATTGTAAGGATGAACCAGACACAGGAAAATGATGTAAAACATTTACATTTACAGCATTTAGCAGACGCCCTTATCCAGAGCGACTTACAATTGGTACAGTCTTACAATCCAAGCAATTGTGGGTTAAGGGTCTTGCTCAAGGACCCAACAGTGGCAGCTGGGCAGAGGTGGGATTTGAACCCTGGACCTATTGGTCCATAGTCCAATACCTTAACCGCTAGGCTACCACAGTTCAAAAGACAAGAGACAAAAGACACATGAAATTAACTAATACACTTACTGTATATTCGTATACATGCTGTATATCGGAAAATAACAATGAAATTAACTTGGCACGCCAGACCTGCAGTGCAAGTTGGGTGCTCCTGAGAACTCAACAAAGTAGGTAGGGAGGTACGCTTCTTTTTGTACCTTTAGGTAAATTCATTTTGCAGCGAGTGAGTCAGCATGGCATTGCAAAACATTTACAGACAAGACGCAAACAGCTAACAAAACACCAACATAGGAGTTCTCAGGTTGCCAACCCTTTCAGGCATATTTAACCTATTCCTATACTGGAATGAAACCGTCTTTGTATTGTTTTGTTCTACACTCTGAAGCTCCAAACCTTTTCCCAGATGGAAGAAGCTGAGTGCTATCATCCAAAATCGAGTCTGTTACCTGCTTTAACTGCCTCTAGATTAGAGAATGGTCTACCAATCAGTCTGCTAGCTAGACCATTTAATAATCTGATTCAGACAGTTTCTATTCTTTAAAGTCAGATATCCAAACCCCACCTCCAAAGAGAAGGATAAAACTGATTCAGTAAAAAGCTGATAAAGTCATCATGGTTTTATCAACATGGTAGTTCAGTCTTCTCAAACAATGTAAATGCTGGTGCCTCGTATTGCACATAGCTTCACTATTCAGTCACAAGTCAAAGTTCAGTTTTGACTCCCAGGAGAATTCCAGTGCACTGGAGAGGTCACCACTGCTGCAACACAGAGTAGTGACCTGTAATAGCACCACACAGTAAATTAAATGGCATGTGCTGGCTACTTCATTACTATCCCTGTGTCCAGCTGTCTCCGTCCTTGGCCCTGTCTGCAGACATAACAGCAGTGTGCAGAAACAGGATCTTCTTTAAATTCATTTAACCTATTTCTATCTGCTAATTCAACTTCTTGTGTTTCATTACTATTGTAGCTTTAACATTTAATCTTCTTTGTGTCCTGTGGAAGGTTCCTGAGCCTTTCAAATTCCAAATCTAACACGCTGTAAGTTCTATGACAGTCATATCCTTGAACCTTAAATGTTTTTGATGGATGGGAGACCTTGGCTGGGAGACCAGTCTGTCTCAGGGCCCCCTAACATGTCCACCTGACATTTATGTTACATGCCCAGCCCAGGGATTGGATCCAGGTCCGTAGGAATTGCTGTTTCCAGCAGCTGGCTCATACCTCAAAGCCAAAGGAGCCATCAGTCAGATCCTTGTTTTAATTGTGAGATGAGAAACAGGAAAACTTGGTGTACTTAATCAATAGGAAATATTGCCATTTAAAAAACAACTTAAAATGCTTAAGTATTCCACACTGACTGCTAATAATGTATTTTTTGCTAGTAGTTTCTTTTATTTCAACAAATATACCCTTTACACTATACTTTTACTGTACCATAGACACCTTAATAACATCTCTGCTGAATTTCAAAAGGTTTACTGTTTCTGATAGTAGATTGCATTGGTAATATTACACATTAAAAGTAATATTAGGCATTAATTTACCAGGAGGTTGCCAGGACCAGGATTAAGAAACACTAATGTAGAAATCAGACAATGAGACTATTCTCAATGTTAACAATAGGGACTGTGGTAGCCTAGCGGTTAAGGTACTGGACTATAGACCACAAGGTCCTGGGTTCAAATCCCACCTCTGCCTATCTGACACCGTTGGGTCCTTGAGCAAGGCCCTTAACCCACAACTGCTTGGACTGTAAGATTATATCAATTGTAAGTCGCTCTGGATAAGGGCGTCTGCTAAATGCTGTAAATGTACCTAATAAAGTGATCAGTGAGTGTGTATTAGTTGTCAGATGCTACTCTAATAAACTCTGCTTCTGATTTATAGATCAAGTCACACAATTTCAAGGAAGTGACAATTTTCTTGGCGAGAACTGCCCTCCAGGGAGCATTTCCATGAATTATGTAGCCTGATTTATAAAATATTAAAATGGCTAGTTATTGGTAAAAATAGAAAGTCAACCCTATTAGCTATAGCTTTTGGTTATATAGATTGATTTAGCACATCTTAAGATTTCATTTGATAATTGCACGTAGACCGTAACGTGTATGTGATCCAGTGGGAAATTCAAATTACAGAATACATCAACTTCATTTCTCTCTAGTTTCTCATAGACAACAGTGAGCTCAAATCAAAAGAAAATAATACTTCTGTCTCTCAGGCTTTTGCCCTGAGCAGTGTCCACGTGTCTCCCTGGAATTCAGCAGAGATCTCAAAATTCTTGCTCAGATTTGTTTTGTTAATCAGCTTTATTTCTATATCACTACCGCTATTTTAATTAGCATTTTCCGTAAGGTCCCAACTTTTCCTGCTTTGGCGCTGTAAAATTAAACTCCGAGGCACTACACCTTCTGGTGGCAACATTATCATATCGGTTTTATTAATGACGTACCTTGGAACCTCTGGATAGCTGTTCATCATAAGCCCATAGCCCTAACTGAGGAAGCCTGCAGCAGTGGTCGCAAGGAAAAACTCCCTAAACATGAGGAAGAAGAAACCTTGGCATGACCAAGACTCATATATGGACCCAACCTCCTTGGACAGCCTGGATCTTCTATGTACGAATTAAAGCAATTTCTATAATAGGCTATTTATATAATAGGCCAATGAATTTAATAAAATATATGAGTGAGTCTCATGGCATCATTCAGTCTAGTAAATGGTCACTGTAGATTCATGTCATTCAGCAGGTAAGTGTTGGTGGCATGGCATGCTCAGTCAAAGGAGGGGAAGGGCAATTAGGATCTGTTGTGGTTGGAGTAAAGGTATGTTATTTATGTATATTATTGCGTTGTGTGCATAAAGAGTGTGGTTACTTGGCAGTGCATCAGCGGAGTGATACAGTTTTAGTGTGAAAAAGCTGTGCTGTTATCACAAACATCATCATGGTGAGAACGCTTCTCAACCAATCACATTGTGAGGTTGGAACTAACTGTTATGTAATGACCATAACATTGTCGACGATTGGACCCATATATTTCAAACTTGTACGTGTCACTCTGTAATACTCTTTTCCACTGATATTAATTCCAGTCTTTGTGAGAACAGCCCAGAAGAACAGCTCATATGAGAAGATAAAACTTTATTGACGAATTTGGGAGTTTTCCCTTGGGGAAATTGAGTCCTCATGGTCCTCTACGACTGGTACTGGAAGAAAATCTCAGATATGAAACAGAATATGTAGTTAGGGATGTTTAGAACACAGTGTCTAGAAACAGCAACCAGCAAACCTGGGTGATTGTATGTGCGAGGCAAGACAACGACTGAACGTCCCAGATCACCACAAAACTCTTCAGACACTGACAGTGAAGTCTAAGCCCTTAGTCTAAGGCCAAAATGCACAAGCCCTTGCCATGGAGGACCAAAGCCCAACATGGTATATCTGCTAAGAATGAGCACACAATATGTAATTATCAACCATAGCCACAATTTATGTGGTTTAACGTGAAGCACTTTTAGAATAACTATACTTTGTCAAGTAATGGCAACTCCTGCAGGCCAATATTATAACAGGCCAATAACTATAACATTTCTTATTGAGAGTTTGAACAGATGTTCACATTTCATACTTAATGTAGGAACATTATAACATTATACCCATGTTATACCCTTTGGGCTTAGTGTTAGCTTTACTTATGTTTTATTCACCTTAAAATGGCAGCTCCAGTGGCTCAGAGATAAGAACCAGTTGCTAAAACAGCTGTTATCGTCTCCTTCTTGCCTAATGCTTTTTCTCCTAAGAAATATTAGGATAAACATCTGTCCCAAAGTTCATACATGAATGAGATTAAAATTGTGTCTTCTGAGTTGTGAGCACTAACAGTTTCCTGTATGGATATGCTGCCATATTCTTGATCACATAAGCAGTATTGACCAGCACAGGCCAGAAATATCATTACATGGTGCATTTTTCTTGTTGATGTTCACTACTAATTCACATATTGATGGCAATGTCTACAGTACTGTGCAAAAGTCTTGGGCCACCTTTAGATTTGTTGATTTAACAATGGCATCATTCAGCAACAGAACACTTTAGGTCATATGTTATCGCAAATAACATCACGGCTGGATTTAACTATGGGGTTTTATCAATTAGGTAAGCCCTGAAGTTAACACGGAACATGCTTTCATGCTGACAAATGCCTTCTGCCAAAAAGTAGGTCCACAACAAATGTGTTATTGCTGTGCAATGGTAACACCATTGCATTGAAGAACCGGGGCCAGTTTGACCTGAATATACCTAGAAATGTCGAGTGCTGGTCATTTGAACGTTGTGACTTTCTACTAGTATTGGATTTAAATGTGCTACTTCAAATGTCTCAAGAGGCCGCCACGTGTTTAGACCAGAAACTGCTGTTATTGATGCATAATGGTCGCTAGATGGCGATTCTTGCATTATTTGGCAACGCAGCAGCGGAGTGATACAGTTTTAGTGTGAAAAAGCGGTGCTGTTATCACAGACATCATCATGGTGAGAACGCTTCTCAACCAATCAGATTGTGCGGTCGGAATGAACCGTTGTACAGTATAATGACTATAACATTGTCGACAATTGGACCCATATATTTCAAACTTATGTGTCACCCCATAATACAAAAAGTGGTTTCTTGGCTGCTACAATTCCAAAAAGACCTTTCCTGATCAAGCTTTTTCGGACTGTACAAGGGTCAACTCTGCATCCCAATGAAGCTCCCAGATGCTGGGGAGGTCAAATAAAATACTTGCCACTGTAGCCTACAGAAGCTGTGTTTTAATACTGCATACACATGTCCTGTATTTTCTGCCTATATTCTAATAAACAGACTGAGGAACAATGAATGGTCATATTAAAGCTACAGTAGCTCTAATATAACAGTGGCCTAAGACTATTGCACAGTACTGCAGTTCAAGTAAGGTTGACCCATAAACATTAGGTTAGACCTATTGTCCAGCCTTCTGGTACGCATTCATTTTCTCAGGCATGGACTCTAAGATGCTAGATGTGCAGGAAGGCTTTAGCATGTGCAAATAACCGTGTTGTGCAGGTGCTACAAATTAGACAGCAGCATAATCTTTCTGTGAACAGCCCACCTGTTTAAATCTCATCCAAAATACAGGGTTGCTGTCGTGTTCCTGGAACCAGCCTGAACTGTTTAGTTCCATTACATGCTTTGTATTATGGTGCATTATTCTGCTAGGAGCGTGGAACTCACTGGCTGAATAAACTGTAGTCGTGAAGTGATGAAATGAGTGAGAAATGATGTCTAACCCCTCTGTAGTGTTCAGATATACTTCAGTCGGTACCGGGGCCCTCATACATGCCAGAAAAACATTCCCCACATAACACTGTCCCCTCTGTGAAAGCCACTAGGACTTCATTATGCGCACTTAAAATGTACAAATGCACTGGCGGTTACAACGGTTGTACACTATATACAATTTAGAAAAAAATTGCAAAAAAAAGTGCTGACAAATAAAAATAAATTTTAAGGTATTTAACAATGAACTACTTTCCACCCATGTAACCACTTTAAAAGTGAGTTTTGTCGCTGCAAATTCTGTTGGAGGCTGATTAGTGAGTGCAGAAAACACCTAAGGAGGATACAAAGCACTCGTGTAAGTCACTGTAGATACTGCATCTGCTGAGCACTATATAAGCAGAGTTTAGGGTGGTTAAGAGGGCAACTAAGCACAATATATAGGCCTATATCCACTTATTTTGACTAGACTACCTCACTGTTTACATGCATTTAAAATTGAATGTAACTTTACTGACACACAGCTCTACACTACTTTCGTAAATAAGACGGATGCCACCAATACACAAGAACTGGAGACAGGCTGAGAATTCCACTTACCATATAGAAAGCGCTTTGTAGTTCTACAATTACAGACTCTAGTCAGTTTGTCGGTCTAATGGTCAGATACTATTTGGGTGGTGGATCATCTCAGTACTGCAGTGGTGCTGGCGTGATGGTGGTGGGTTAGTGTGTGCTTTGCTGGTATGAGTAGATCTGACACAGACTGCTGAAGTTCTTACATACCTGTCACTGCTGGACTGAAAATAGACCACCTACCAAAAATGTCCAGCCACCAGCATCTTGTAGGCAGCATCCTGTGAGCACTGATGAAGGATTAGAGGATGAGTAACACAAACTGTGCAACCACAGACGTCTCTGATTTTACATCTACAAGGTGGAGCAATATGGTAGATGTGCCTACTAGAATGCGCAGTGAGTGATCAAACTGTTTAAAAACTCGAGCAGCACTCCTGTGTCTCATTCAATCATACCAAAAAAACATACACTAACACTACCACCACCGTGTCGATATCACTGCAAGGCTGAGAATGATCCACCACTCAAAATGTATCTGATCTCTGGTGGACCTGTGGGGGGTCATGATCAATAAAGAACAAAGTAAAGGGCACAAAGAAAGTATGTAGAAAAACAGATGGACTACAGTCTAATTGCAGAACTACAAAGTGCTTGTATATAGTAAGGGGAACTTATGAAATGGACAATGAGTAGAAAGAAGGAGGTGTATCTAAAAGTAATCAGTGAGTTAATGAACAGGCTCTGCAGATATGTCCTCCTACATCCAGGTTCCAAAATAGTAGAAATCCAACTTTGTAAACTCCGTAGTTGTGCGATTTCACTTGTAATTTTTTGCAGCACCTCAAGATGGCAGCAGATAGCCAATATTGGCAGTGTAGTGGCAACGTCCCATATATTTAATCTAGAGCATCCGTCTGTCACATTTGATTATGTAAATCCGATATAAATATAAATTCATGTTAATAAATAAAAAGGCAGACATGGACATATTGCAGAATACCATCTTCTGTGACCATTGTACACATTTGTTTCAGACTGTGCAGCTATATTTCTGGCGATGCTAACTGGCGTTTACTTGTATCGTAACATGTCAAGTACCCACATTTTTTAGCATATGCTATATTAGTGATTTTTTAAAAGAAAAGCTTTCAAACAGCAGCTGACTTGAATACTTACCATGACTGCTGTCTGATTTATTTCTAATTCTTGGGTGACATGGGTGAAGAGCATGAATATAATGCTAATATACATCGGGTTACATCGTATTTGTATGGTGTGTGGTATAGTGGTGGCAGGGGTAGTGTTGATGCCACACAGATCTAGAAATGTGGTTAATCACAGTTACCATATGTGTGCAGTTTGGCATGTTCCCTCTATCTCTCAAAAACAAGTCAGTATATAGACTAATTACTTTAAATTACACCTAGTTACTCAGTGGAAAGGTTTTGGACTAACCATGTCCCTTGTTAAGTGAGTGCTGAATAATTAATATATGAATAAATGCATGGGTATAGTTTTAGAACTAAAAGCTTGAAGTGACTGCTTTTTTTCCCTATGCAGACAGTTTAAGTCACGTCATTTTTGCTTTCACCCAGCTCCCAATACACCTTTGTTTAGTTGCCCTCATGGGTTGATAGGAGTGCCTTAGAGGACTGAAAGTTGAAATAGCAGAGGGTTGTGGACCATCTGAAAACTGTGTTTGGAAACATAGTTACTAAAGACTGGACTGTTGAGTAATGGTCTAATTAGTTGTGTGTGTGTGTGTGTGTGTGTGTGTGTGTGTGTGTGTGTGTGTTGGGGGACGACGACGACTTGAACCTCATCTGTCTGGTCAAACTACTGATAGAAATGTATTTTCTTGTTATCTAAAAAATCCAAATGGGATTAATATGAGAGTCAGATTTAAAAATAGACCCTTGTTTGGTCAGGCACAGGAGTAACTCATTACTCATTACTCACTGTAACTCATGCTCAGGATATATATCAGGATATATATGGTTGATATAATATATATATATAATATATATATATATATATATATATAATATCTATATATATATATATATATATATATATATATATATATCATATATAATGCTTGACTTCTAAATAATATATTATTTTAAAATGAATGATATTGAATTACATGCCAAAAGTAAGCATGTATGTAAGAGCACAACAATATTTTCGTACTTTTCATATCTTAATTTTTTGTCTAACGCGTTTGACAATAGTTCCCATATCCTACACCTAACTCACCAGTCTGTTATTTGGCTTATTTGAAAATAAAATGTACTCTGCTCTTTTGCCAGAAATTGGTATATGACTTTGTATGTAGAATTGGCTGAATTATTGCTGCATTATTTCAATGTTCCTTGCAAGTCGCCATTTGACGTTACCAAGCCAAATTAGCACACACATGGACGGTGACATTTATTTACGAATGACTAATACGTAGCACCTTCTTCAGGATGTCGAGAAGGGGTTACACCAGTATGGGTCGGCCCTGTAGTCAATATCTTTGATCTGATTGGACAGATATCTTTTTTGTTTCTTAATAGACTCATGTTACCAGACCCTTCAAATTATCAACAGAAGGGGCATGCAAACACGTAGACCGAGGCCATTCTAATGAGCAGTTTTGATAGGGTAGTACCACTCTTAGTCAGATGTACATCCTGTAGGAACCAAGGGAATGCAGATTTGCGTTTTGAATTGGATGATGTTTTTGATTTTACCTTATTCATTCAAAAATAAATATTTATATAATATTTTACATACACCTTTTGTTTGTTACCTCTTCTCTGAATAAATATCAAATATTTATTCAAATATTCAAGTATCTAACAACAGGATTCCTATATCCCTCCAGTGCAGCTGTCATGCCCAATACAAAGCTGTTTGGTATAATAACACATTTTATTTCACCTTTCTAAACTGTAAATGTATTGTACGAAGTACTGCCACAGATTTAGTGAAGTTTGAGAAGTCAGTTGCTGGTTAAGGGGTTCCGCCTGTTTAAGAGGTCGACCAATCTTCATAAGAGCAGCCGTGCAAAATAACAGTCCAGTTAATGGCAATTTGAATTTTCTGTGCAAACACCGGTTCCCAGTTCATTTGCTGCCAGTGAAGCCCTGTGCGTGGCTCAAAGTGACATGTCCACAGCTGTTTGTTCTATGAACTTAACCTTTTGTCCAATTCAAAACAGCAGACAAAGGAACGTGCCATGGACACCCATAGGGACACCGGCTTCACTGAGCATCTGTAAGCTGTCAGACATTTCAGTTTTGGCATGTTCCACTGCACTGTTCATGAAATTGAAGATTGAATAATCTTGCCTGTGTACTGTACATACTAAACCATTATATAATGGATACTTATGTAGTATTATTGGTATTTTTTGCAGTGACTATCATTATTTGGAATGCTTAAGTCATATGACTAACATTAGTAGTCTATACTGTATTTAAAATTAATTATAAAAAGTAAAAGTGCTACAAAACATTCATGTTCCATCTTAAATTATGCCTACAATAAAAATATTACAGAGAATTGTGCATTGATTCAGGATCATTAAATGCTAAAAACACTGACATTGTCCATTTAAGGTGTGAACATTGAACTTAATTGTTAATGAAATTGGAAAACCACTGCATTACAGATATGTAAAAAAAAAAAAAAAAAAAAAAAAAAATATATATATATATATATATATATATATATATATATATATATATATATATATATATATATATATATATACTGCTGAACAACTAAGGTACAATTAAGTAGGTGTGTGGATGGATTAAGCAATTTAACTGGACTGATTTTCCACCTGAAGTGTGAACATTAGTAATAACTAATAATAAAACTAAAACAAATCTTAATCTATACCTTAAAATATATATTAATTCATTTCCATACATAGGGAACCAACCCAATCCAGGGCATATAAGCGCTCTCTCTCTCTCTCTCTCTTTCTTACACACATATACACACTTTGATATACTTTGGAGACATCAACTGACCTAATGGGTGTCTTTGGAATGTAACAGGAAACCGGAGTACCTAGAGGAAACACGCATGAGAAGAACATGCTGGTCCGGGCCGGGAATCAAACAGTAGATCTCTAGAGCTGTGAGGCATCATTGCTGACCACTGCATCACTGCATGTACTGTACTATCTAGATACTATATATATAGTAAAATCGACATAGAATTTCACTTGCGTAAACATAAAAATACACAAAATGTACAAAAACAAATGCACTAATGTATCCTTCTGAACGTGACTGGTGCTAGAGGTGCTTGTGTGCATTTTATTTGGTGGGGGGGGGGCTGTAGTACACTATGCAGCTAGTTCTTGCAGCATCTTGGGTAATTTGGCCTACACCTGATTGTCAATAGTGTTTTGTCAATATTCATGTTGTTTTCATGTATAAGTAGCATTCATAGTCTGCCATTTCAAACAAATAACCAAAGATAAGAGTTGGAGCTCTTGGACCGCTGCAAATCCCAAACACACAACTACGTGAGAAAGTCAGATGTAGAGTGCTGAGGGGGTTTTGTCACCACGATTCCATGATGAAACCCTGGTTCTGTGTGCCTGCACTTTTTTATATTGTCTTTGAATCTGAACGGTGGAAGATCATTAGTGAGAGGTCTACCCGGTCGTACCTTTCTTCACCCTCACCCAGACCAATAAAGGAATGTGAAGATCACATCTTCTCCATATTGTCTTCCAGCTACACTTTAAAGATCAAACTGGCCCATATCTCTGGAGAAACAGGCTATCCTGAACAGAGCCTTTCTCCTTTGACATAGTTAACTATTGCCAGAGGCCTACTGAAGCCACCTTCTGGTCTGCTCAAAATCCTCTAGCTGAACTTCTCACTCTCCCAAGCCAAACCGTCACTGCATGGTCACACAGAGGTGCGCTTGTGCACCCTTCCCACAAAGCAATGCTTGTTTCTAAAACCGTTGGTTCAATGAACACTATAGGTGGCGTTTAAAAAGGTGGTCATGAATCCAGGATTTTAAATGGCCAACAAGGAAGGAATTTATGCAGCTCCTAAGAACTTTGTGTTTGGTGTTCTGAATACTAGCATAGTTGGAGTTTGACAGGTTGTTTGATTAATGTTAATACCACCCCTGATTTACATTCAGACCCACAGAATTCAGGGAGAGTGATGTTCCCTTTGGTATAGACAAATCTCTCAATTCTCAGAATGGTTCATCATTTTCCTTGGAATCTTATGCTGTCATGATGATGTTAAAACATGTAAACCAATTACACTACAGGCATTTTTGGGAGCAAAAAGGAACTCTAGCACATGGTCACTTGATTAAGCAATCCATCCTTCAAACTGTAAGAGTAGCATCAACATGCTATGTTGGAATGATTAAAAAATGTGGATGCATGGATGTCCTCAAGAGCAATTTGCCATTCCACCAGGTGAGACAGCACTTTTGTTTTTTGGTGCATTCCATTGATAGCATCTGGCCCCTTTTTGGCAGGTGCTGCTCGAACTCGGAGCGAACAATGGCAACATTTTGCTTAAGTATGAACAAAGCCTTTGTCTGCTTAGTGAGTTCCAAAGGTCTGCAGCCAGCTTTGAACTCACAGGTCAAAGACTTCACAGAACTGCTGGGGCCATTTCGCTCCAGTGCCTGCTCACGTTTGTCCTTTTGATTGTCATCTGTTTCTTTAAAGTCCTAGCCGCTAGTATAGGTCATGTACGTTCTTTTATGTGGAGATAGCAGACCCTTGTCCTCCCTTTCTTCTATGGCCCTTTGGGGTCTACAACTCGTGGCTTGACACGGCACCAGTTGTCGGTGCTGCTGTACTTAAACACTTGGGATTCTACAACACAAGAATCAAGTTTTCCCAGCAAAGACAGATTTTTTGAAAAGGCTTACGGTCATGGCAATACAGAAAGGACCAAGAACATGCAGTCTGTGCTCATAAAATATGCAAAGCGAAGGCACCACACAGAATAGCTGAAAACACAGGTCCTTTTGATGTTAACTCCTTTGGTCATGAATGTCTGCATTTGAGAAGCTTGTGGATATTTTAAACCTTCTGTAAAACTCTCTCCAATGTCTCTCTCTCTCTCTCTCTCTCGCCCTCTCTTTTCTTTCTACATCAGAGCAACATGGTGCCGCAGCCTGGCCACTGATTTTTATTTCATGAGTCTCTCTGCTCTCCTCTGTTCTACACTCTGGCCCTGAGCAGAATCTCACTGTCCTCCACCTTCGACACGGAGACTCTGCTGAGCCTTTGTTGCTCCATTGGTGGGGGTCAAAACCTACTGAGTGACAGTCTTCATGACCATACAACTCATTAAAAGTTTCAGAATACCTCCTTGGGACCAAAAAATCTAATAACCGAGAACAGTTCATAAAAATGATTCATTTGCTAGCCACACAATCACTAACCTTCACTGTACATAACTTTTCACACCTGTCAGTTTTGACTCTTCTTGTAAAAAAAAAAATGGTTTATACACTTTTTAAAGACTTTATCATAATAGATTTGCTTAGTTGTTGCAATAATAAGTCTCACACTTCATGCAAAGGGCTCTCTACAGTACTAAAACATTTTTGTAAAAGCAGCCCATACAACGTTGTATAACCCATTCTCTATAGAATGCTAATTAAATCAAAATAGCATTTACCAGTAAATACAATTTTTTTTGGTATCCACCAGATATCAGAGTTCCATACACCAGTGAGGCAAAGCATGACCACTCACAGACTGAATACTGAAAAACTTTGATCTCATTACAACTGCACCAGTCATGATCTGATCTGTATTACACAATAAACAGTTCTCAATGTATCAATAAAAATGAGCAGGCATAAAGGCGTGGCTTTAGTTGCAGTTGTTGCTTCACAAGGTCTCACCTTATACAGGTATGTGCCATTTAAGGACCGCATTATGTTTTGTGAAACAGGACGTTGAAGCTGTAACACTTAAGAGGATAGTATAATGGATCTGATACTTTTGTTTGATGGAAGTCAAAAATGCATTGATAGACAGTAGGGCTGCAACTTTAATTTTAATAATTGATTAATCGGTCGATTATTTTTCCGATTAATCGATGAATCGGATTAAAAAAAAACCAAAAAAACATTTCCATGTCTTTATTCAGAAATCTAACATTGAATAACAGAGCAAATAAGTGATAATTGAATAATAATAAATTAAATTTATTAATAAATTAAAATAACAAATAAAAATAATATGTGTTATTTTTGTGTATACTTGTATTTATTCTGTTCTTCCTTTTTGGTGCCGTCTTATAAACAAATGGTTCTGGCTCAAGAGAAAGAGTCGGTCATCGTCAATTTGGTCTTCTAGGAAGGTTTCAGATGAAGGAGCCGATTTTGAAATGAAGAAGCAGCTGATGTGCCAAAAAGCGCTACACATTAGCAGGCAGCTTGTGCTCATAGAAAGCCCCCCCCACCCTAAGCAAGACAACCTGAGACCATACCGGATATACGGGATTGAGGTAAGGGTTCTCCAAGGACATTCCGATTTCTTAGTTTGGGTTTTACCACACTCAGTTGGCTGAATAGTCTCTCAACTTCAGCTTTGAGTTGGCCTATTCCTCCTTCAGCACTTTGTGGACCCTATTATATAGCTAGCTGGATGTTAGCTTTTCACAAAGAGGCACACCACACTGTGGACGGAGGTGAGGAGTGACTGACTGAGCCGGACTTGTGTGAGGTAGGGTAAATACAGGGATTCTTTTCGTGTCACACTGACTGAAGATGCATTTATCTTTACATCCCGCTCTGTAAATACGGGGCGGGGTCAGTCAGCGGCCGGCTGTGGGCATGAGCAGTTCAGTTCGCAAGTGTGGGACGAGGCTCATGGCAAGCAGACGATGCTCGCTCAGGACAGAGTACTGAAGACACATGTGTGTTCATCTCAGAGTCTCCCAAAAGGTCTCT
This sequence comes from Ancistrus triradiatus, assembly GCA_025084515.1. Classification (NCBI taxonomy): domain Eukaryota; kingdom Metazoa; phylum Chordata; class Actinopteri; order Siluriformes; family Loricariidae; genus Ancistrus; species Ancistrus triradiatus. Next base: position 23,832 of record JAJAGP010003800.1, on the reverse strand, counting down.
CGCTGAAGTTGGCAACACTGATTCACTGAACACTTGAAATCCAGAAATCAATTGTAGATTTTTTTAAGAATTTAATGCAATTATGGTGGAAAAATTAAGTATTTGGTCAAATACAAAAACAACTAAATACCTTTAACATAACCTTTGTTGGCAAAATGACAGAAGTCAAACGTTTCCTGTTAAGTCTTCACCAGGTTGGCACACACTTGTAGTGGTATTTTTGGCCCATTCTCCATGCAGATTCCTCTGAGCAGTGATGGTTTTGGGCAAACACTGACTTTTAACTCCCTCCACCAAATTTTCTATGGGGTTGAGGTATGAAGACCTGGCTAGGGGCCACTCCAGGACCGAAATGCTTTTATGGAGCCACTCCTCATTGCCCGAGCGGTGTGTTTGGGATCATTGTCATGCTGGAAGCTGCAACTCAGCATTCTTCTTCCTCCAAACACGACGAGTTGACTTGCACTTTAGGATCTGAGTCTTTCTCAGCGTAGTGTGTTACTGATGATAGCCTTTGTTACTTTGGTCCCAGCTCTCTGCAGGTCATTCATCAGGTCCCTCCGTGTAGTTCTGGGGTTTTTGCTCATCGTTCTCATGATCATTTTGACCCCACGGGATGAGATCTTGCGTGGAGCCCCAGATCGAGAGAGATTATCAATGGCCTTGTATGTCTTCCATTTTCTTACAATTGCTGCCACAGTGTATTTATTCACACCAACCTGCTTACCTGTTACGGTTTGCCATAAAAAACACAATGATGAACCGTTAAAAACAAAATATATATGGGTTGGGACCCAAGTGCAGTTTGCTCCAGATGGTGATAATAACTGAAATGAAACTAAATAAATAAAAGGAAATGAAATCGAAGATGTAAATAAATGAATAAAACTAAATAAAAGAAACTGCATGCCGTAAAGTGTAATTCACAGTGCTATTCACAGCACGCTTACGACTTGCCTCTGTTGCGCAATAAGCGCTCCGGGTCTGTGCATGAGCAGTGCACAGAACCCGACCGGAGCTTCCGCGAACTCGTTTAGCTCAACCGCGGTTAAATGCGGCCGCAGGAGCATGGCACGGTCGCAGGGAGACGAAGAGGACGTGATTAATAAAACGCAGCGTCCTCTTCGAGCAGCAATCCAGGGAGGAAACACACTCCCGATCGTGGCCAAAAAGCGATCCCTGACATTGCCTATTGTAGATTCACTCTTTCACCAGCCTGGTGCAGGTCTGCAATTTTTTTTCTGTGTCCTTCGACAGCGCTTTGGTCTTGGCATGGTTGAGTTTGGAGGGGTCTGACGTTGGAGGCTGTGGAAGGTGTCTTTTATACAGATAATGAGGTCAAACAGGTGTCATTAATACAGGTAACGAGTGGAGGACAGCATAGCTTCTTAAAGAAGAAGTTACAGGTCTGCTTGTTTGTGGGTGACCAAATACTTATTTTCCACCATGATTTACAATTAAATTCTTTACAAATCCTACAATGTGATTTCGTGGATTTTTTCCTCATTGTGTCTCTCATAGTTGAAGTGTAGCTATGATGAAAATTACAGACCTCTCTCATCTTTCTGAGGAGGAGAACTTGCACAACCAGTGGCTGACTAAATACTTTTTTGCCCCACTGTATGTAGTATGGGATCATTTCCATCAAAATCATATGCTTCAAAAATCATTCAGACAGCTATTTCCTGTTTGTTCTGAATTAGAATAGTGAATCTTCTGTGTAATTCTGAAATGGCAGATATGCAAATGTGACAGCCTACAAAAGCTAAGCAAATACACAAATTCATTTTAATTGAGATGATAATTTCACTAGAATTCCTTTTTCTTCAATGGGATTATTTAACATTCACCAGATTAGGCCTCATGCAGCTCTTAATTTGTGTTGGTGCTCAGTGTAGTTCAGCTCGGGAACCTCTAAACTGAGCTCCAGCACCTACGCATAACCAAAAGATAAATTATAATAGGGCTGAATCTCAAATGACTCTCTCCTTCCTGTGTAGTGCACTATATGAAGCTTGAAATAATAAGATTATTTACACCCTATATACTGCACTACGATTCAAATAGGAAGCCATTTATGTTTTAGAATGGCATATGTCCTTGTGTTTTTAATTTTGAATGGCTAATAAGTTTAGACTAAAAAGACTGCCAAAAACTACTGGAAGCTACCCTTAACCGCAGGTGTGCAGGAAGGAATTTCAATTGGGGAGGATGTCAGCTGAGTGTAATGGGGCGACACACACACACACACACACACACACAGAGTGGGACTGAACCAAATGGCAAAACATTAACACCATTAACTTTAGAATAAACAAACAGGAACATTGACAGTGTTACCAATAAAACAATGTCTTAACTGAAATCTGGAATCACATGGTTCACAAGTGTGTGGGCAACATCTTTAGATGCATTCCTGGGTGTGTCCTTGAATGGCCAATCTACTGTTAAATGAATGTTTTCTCAGACAAAACAGTGTCATACAGTGGTATCTCAGTTCTTGTTGTTAATTCATTCCAGAAGGCTTGTCGAGAATCGAAAACGCTGAGCTAATTTTTCCCATAAGGATTAATGTAAATTGAATTCATCCATTTCAGACACCCTGAACTACTGTGTATTGAATCATGAATTGAGTTTCAGCTGAAACGTGTTGCACGGCTCAACGAATGCAAGTTTATGCAATTGCTCCAAGTACTGAGCAAACAACAAGAACCAAGACAAATTTTTCTGGTCAAAATGCATCGAGAACCGAATTTGAGTTCTGAGGTGGTCGAGAACTGAGGTATCACTGTATTTACCCAATTAATAAATACTAGTGCAAACCTACATCAGTTTATCATTTAAAAGTGTGTGTATCTTGCATGTTTTCCCCATGTCTGTATGGGTTTCCTCCAGGTACTCTGTTTTCCTCTCATATTCCAAAGTCATGCAAAGTCAACTGGGATCTCTAAAGTATCCCAGATTGTGTGTGCCTGTGATGGACTGACTCGTTTGTGTATCGTGCCCCTTGTAGACCTGTTGCTTAGGTCTCGCACATGCAACCCTGAACTGGATTAAGCAATAATGAAAAGTGAGTGAGTGCTATGCTTTCCGATAACAGAATATCACACTATTTTAAGTGTAGTTTCTGAAAAACTATGGGCTGTTTGAGAATATAAAGTGAGTGTCATTTAAATGCATATTTAATCAGCCTGCAGTACTGCCATTTTACTAGGTTCCAGTCTCACAATAAAGATGCACACGTTTAAGATATTATTGCAAAGCCACTCTTTGTGTAACCGAGAATGGTTATAACCATTACTGTGTCCATATACATGGACTTAATAATCCAATCATAAGCTGATTTCTGCAGTTATCAAATTATTCAAGTGGTCATATAAACAGCACACTCAGATTTTGCATATCGGATTAAGGTCTAGAAATCAGACTAAAATCCTAGAAAGACAACTGGATTTTTTCTAAATTATCGGATTTCTCAGAGCATGTATGTCCTTACTCTGATTTCAGTCGGTTTCTCAGTCTGCGCATGCACATAAACATCCTGGAATGGCTAATTGCGACTAACGTTCCTTACAAATATTGGTAGTTGAGAGTTGCAGGTTTATGGGGCTTGTTTCTAAACCCTCTCTCTCTCTCTTTGTATCTCCCTCTCTGTATCTCTCTTTATTCTTGAAAATTGGTTTTGTTCAAGCTCCAGTGTTAAAAGGAAAATATACATTCCCTTTCTTTACTATCTGCACTGTTTTACCTACACAAATTCCTTACAGTTCTTCAGTTAGTGTTCTTATGCCAGAGGCTATTTATGCCAGCATTAGGAACTGTCTGCTAAAAAGAACACAAAGCACTTCTGTAAGTCACTCTGGATAAGGACATCTGCTAAACGCTGTAAATGTAAATGCTGTGTGTATTGCAGTTAGCAGACCAAAGCATGGCAGCCAGCCAAACAGTTGGAAGGCAGAGATGGAAAGCTGCCTGGTTGGGTTATTTTATAAGATTGCAGGAAAAAACGTTCATCTTGAAACTAATTTTTAAAACTGCTGGAAGGAAACTTTTTATAATGAATCATAAGAAAAAGGTTTGGCTGCCCAAAAGAGTTCCAAAGAAAATGGCTGTCTAAACTGCAAATGGATCAGTCACAGAAACTGGAAAATTAATTCATGCTTCAAGGACAGCAGTCGTAAAAGTCATGGCCGCATATGTCACATAGATAAACGGCATTAGCAAAGAGGATATGTGGCCAGTGAAAAAGCTGTGTAGTTACCTCCATCATAATGGTATTTATGATACATTTCAGTCAGAAGTTAGACCCCAACAAGTACTGAAACAGCATTAATTAGGGAATTTAATTATTTATTAATATCCTCAAACAATGAGCTGCCTTCTTTTCTTGTTCTTTTAGATTTAAGTGCAGCATTTCACACTACAGATCATGATATTTTACTGATAGAACATAAATTACTGTAAGTGTAAGGGATTAGACCTGTTTTGGTTTTGATCTCACTTTATCAACCTTTACCCGTTTATTTAAGTAAATAACCTATGCTCTGAGCTTACAAAAGTGAAGTACGGTGTCCCACAGAGTCAGTGTTGGGTCCTGTGTTATTTTCATTATACATGCTGCCACTAAGCACAATTATTTGTAAACATTAGTATATAAACAATATTAGTTTCCACTTCTATGTAGATGAAACATAGTTGTGTACATGTTCTATACAGTATAAACCAACTGACGTGCTTACGATCAGTAAAACTGGGGATGATGTACAGTAAATAAATGGTTTTTAGCTCAGAAAAACCGGAGGTATTATTAGTAGGACCCAAGGCTGCGAGAGACAGCTTGTCTACATGCATCTTAAACTTCAATGGCTCTTTGGTACGCCTGTAAAAAAAAAAAAAACTAACAGAAAAAAAAAGTAGGTGCCACATTTTGATTCAGATCTTTCCTTTGATGCACACATAAGCAACATTACTAGTATTGTGCTCTTTCAGTAATTTAATCTGGCTAAACCTGAAATATACTCTTTTATAGATGCTGAGAAACTAGTTCATGCATTGATAACCTTGAGGTTGTATTACTGTAACGCTCTACTTACTGGCCTAGGATACCCTATTTGACTAAATAATGCCGATACTCATTCTCTATGAAATTATTATATATATTATTGTTTTATATTCTATAGTTTTATATTATACATTTTATTGTACTCTTTTTTTTTATTATTTATTTATTGTATTTTCTTTAAATGTGTTCTGTATTTTTTTTTGTGTGTGTGTGTGTGTGTGTGTGTGTGTGTGTGTGTGTGTTTGTGTGTGTGTGTATATATATAAGTATTAGGTAACTTAGATTTATGCTTAGACTTGCTCATTTAGGGATGTGGGTCTACAGTTGAGACAATGCTGGACCTTATGTGTGATTAAACTATAATCATTTGGAGTTAATTTGCTGCATGCCTATTTAGTGCTTTTTGCAACTCTTCTGGTCATAGACAAAAGCCATTCTGAAAACTGAAAACAGGAATCAAATGCTCCAGAATATGGGTTGCAGTTAGCTTAGCAGCTATGGTAAAGCATGTTCATCAATAGAGTAAGTCTCACATTTCACTTTCAATTACATGAGGCTTTTCAACACTTTGTTATACAATAAGCTTTTTTGTTGATGATTTTGGCCAACTGTAGATTAATGTAAGTCTTTTAAACATTAACTTATCATTACTTATCATAGGCTCCTCTATTATACAATATAGATTAATATAGATTTAACATATGATGGATTTGTCGGAACATATCCACATCGTAAATCAGGGAGCACCTGAACAATACAACTCCATTAATTCATATAATGCCTTATGCAGTGTGGATTTTCTGGGGGTCTGGAACAGATGAATTCAATTTACATTATTCCTTATGGGGAAAAAACGTTCTGGAACGAATTAATGACGAGAACTGAGGTACCACTGAAATTATAAATGAATTCATTTATAATTTCAGGGGTACCTCAGTTCTCGTCATTAATTCGTTCCAGAAGGCTTTTGATAAAAACAGTGGTTAGCAAACTTGCTCTGCAGTGCCATCTTTTTGTAGATAAGAATATTTTCGAGTATTCCCACTCAGACTCCACTGGAATTTATTTGAAACATTGTAAATTTTAACACAAAACTGCAACTACTTATTGAATAAAACAAACATGACATGATATGGTGACGTATCACAATTACATTGGAATTTTTACAAGTGCCATGCATTATGTATCTTAATTTTTTTACTGTGAAGTATAGCATTTGCTCATTCATTTGCCTTCATTTGTAAGCTCTTTATATGCAGATTACAAATGCACCAGGTTCTTTTGGAAATGGGTTAAGCTACTCCACATTGACTTTTTATGGTATTTCATTAGTTCTAACCATATAGTGGAACCACATCTTTGCTAGCATAACCTGCAATTTAAATGCTGTATACATTAATAGTTAAATCAACATAGCATGGTCAAAGTAGCTGTATGTACTTGCCAGTGCTTGTAGTTTCTGGGATCTGATACTGAGATTTCCTAAAAGGGTAGAAGCTATTAGTATTCTGCTGTATATGTCACAATCAGTAATAAATTGGCATAGCCTGGCTACAAGAGCAGTATGCTATGGTCGGTGCCAGGCATGGGCATTTAATAGTACAACCCATGGCTGATGAGAGATCACAAAAGGGTACAACTTATTAATATTCAACTGGCCTAGCGAGCCTTTGATGCGGCCAGCGTTCTCTTTGCCCACAAGCGGCATCAACATTTAATGAGACCTGATGTCTTGCTTTTTAACAGCCGTGAATATTTCACATAAAAACAAATTGCATTTGTTACAGCAAAATAACTTTCAGGCTGCACGGAGGCCCTCTGCTATGCTAGAGAGACACTTGGAGTTGTTTATGCATACTGTTACAGATAAACATGATCATTCAGTTCACAAGACTCTGTTAATCCCACTTAATCAAATGGCTATGAGTCATAGGTGTATACTGCCTAGAGCTAAGTGCACATGTATAATTTAGCTCTCCAGGTTAGTCTCTATCACTAGCTCTGTGTCTCTACCACACTTCTATTTTTCCATCAAGGATTACACTGAATGAGAGACACCTATAGTATTCTTCAAAATAGCAGGCTTTCTGAAAAACCAAAATCAGAAGTAGAAGGTTTTCAAAAGATTGCTTCATCTTCCAATCTAAGACTGCACATTTGACATTCTCCCCAACTTAAGTAAGGGCACCACACAGGTGTTTAGGCCTCTGATGATGTAATTGGCCACAAAGGGAAGAGACAAGAGACATGTCTGCCACTGATCTGCACCTCCACTTATTGATTTTTTCCGGCTGCACTAACGAAAATAATTGCCACATATAATGTATTATTCAATTACGAGACAGAGCTCTCAAGTACAGAGGCGTTTTTTGATGGTTCTTTTTGAATTCTGAAGCCCTATGGATAATTCAGCGGCCAGAGCCCATTAAGGAATGCTGATATTAAATGCCCTGTGTTAAAGCTGGAATTGATTAAAATCACACTGGGTTCTGACGTTTCATTATGCAGGCCTTTGTATAATTGAGGGGAAAGGATTGAACTAAAACAAAAGTTTCTGCCATCTTTTATTTATTTTGGATGATCTACTTCTGGCTAAATTGTAAGTCATGTGAATGTGTGAAGGTGTAATTTTATACAGCCCTGCAAAGTCAAGGAAAGCTCAGTGGTCGGTAGTAACAGTTCAAATTATGCGGGCCCATGTTTTATGGGACTAAGTAGATATGAAGTCTTGCTTATGTTTTTGTAGCCTCCTTATTCCATAATTAACGTGGTTTTCTGCGTTGAATTTATAACTTTTGGTTCCTGCAGTATTACCGTATTTTTCAGGCTATGAAGCACGACCGGGTTTCAGGCTATAAAGCGCACGGTCTTACGGGTTATAAGATGCATGCAATGGAAATGAAATTCAAACCAACTTAAGTTCCGTCGGAAGCTCAGTTTGGTCTTTACCTGGCGCAGGGCGCCTCTTCTTGCTTCCTCCACTTCCGTTTCCGTACCATTGATTCGTTAATGTTGAATTCTCTCGCAGCTGCTCTATGTCCATGTTGTACTGCGTGACTGATAGCGTTGAGTTTGAAATCCGCTTCGAAAATGAATGAATGAATGCACGTACCCTAATGCTGAAGCACATACCGTATTACTCCGTGATGCTGCGCACTACGGTGGCCGTAAGCTTCGTAACTTACCAAGACCGTGCTAAAACATTTTGACAGATTTATGAGCGCCGTGTACCATCTACAATCGGTTCTAGGTCAGAAAGCTCAACCAGAATTAATTCATACATTAGACGCACCGCATTTAAAGGCGCACTGTCGATTTTTTAGAAAGTTAAAGGATTTTAAGTGCGCCTTATGGTCCGAAAAATACGGTAGTATTATTGTTATCAGTGTATTTGTATTATTGTTAGTATTGTAATAAAATCTTTTTTGTGATTCCACATGCCCAATATTATTGTTACCTTTAATAGTGTTAGTAGCAGTTAGTATTATTTGTGTATTAGTGTAATTAGTGTAAGTATAATTTTTTGTCCAAAACTTTTAAGCTATAGTTCTATAGTTTTATATTCTCTATTTTATTATACTCTTCAAAATATTTTATTTCCTCGAATATGAGTCTACATATTATTATTCTTTATTATAATGTGTATATTTTCTGTATGTTCTCTGTTCATTTTTATATTGAGCTTATGTTTATTTAAACTATTCCTATAAACTTATTATTTAGATAATTGTTTAATTCTTACATGTAGCATCTAGACCACCCAAGTAGTCCCTTTTATGAGTATTGAGCCTTCCAAGGTTTATTCCTTATAATATTTAGGGAGTTTTTCCTTTCACTGTCACTCTAGGCCTGCTCAGTTTGGGATTGGCCTTCGATAATAGAAGGTAATAGAATATTGTAAAGCTGCTTTGAGACAATGTACCAGTGTAAAAATCTCCATAGAAATCCATCTTTGACTTTTATGCTTCTAAGATCTGATGTTTGGGTTTTTTAATACATAAGTAAACTCAGTTACACACATTCTACTGAAAACATCTTGTTGTCCCTGTGTGTCACCTGTGTTAAGCCCACTTCATGTCTGTGATGCTCTAACAAGACTCTGTAGCCTTTTATGCCTACACTCGTGGTCACTTTATTAGGTACACCTCCTTGTTTCTACACTCATTATCCATTTTATCAGTTCCACTTACCATATGGAAGAACTTTGTAGTTCTACAATTACAGACTGTAGTCCATGTGTTTATCTACATACTTTTAGTTCCCTTTAGTCTGTTCTGTAATGGTCAGGACCCCCACAGGACAGACATTATTTTTTCCTAAATGAATACCACGCAAATTATGTAATTTCACAGGGATAAAGTTTTGTCTCAATAGTGTCAACACTATTACCAAATAACCACTGTGCTACCTGCTCCCTAACAACCACATACTGTGCAGAGTAAATTATGAAACATCTATCATCATTGGTCTACCTATCTAACCTGGATCATCTGTTGTGGAGTGAAGTCATCAACAGATTGTGGCAAAATGACCATTGACCTCTGCACCTGGGATTGTGGAAGGGATGGGAGGATTCCTAGTGGTTGAGGTCTGTTGGGAGGTTGAACCCAGGTTTTTAGAATAGAAACAGAGCAATAAATGTGACCAGCTAGGTTGAATACAGTACTTGTCATAAAAGTGATATTTTGTTTAATTCACAGTGATTTAAATGGTAGCAATTATGTTTAGTTACAAAACAACAACATTTCCAAGGACCTGAAATGCCTCAAAAGGGTTTTGGAGGTTGGTTATATTTTTTTCATTCTATAATAATACATTTATTTTCCTTATGCTTCTAATCTGTACTCAGTTAATCAGTTCAGATAAAGTTATGGTAAAATATTTTATATGCAAATATATATATATTATATCCAGGACTGTGGTAGCCTGATGGTTAAGGTAGTGGACTATGGCCCAGAAGGTCCAGAGTTCAAATCCCACTTATACCAAGCTGCCACTGTTGGGTCCTTGAGCAAGACCCTTAACCCACAATTGCTCGGATTGTAAGACTGTACCAATTGTAAGTCGCTCTGGATAAGGGCGTTTGTTAAATGACATAAATGTAAATTTATTGTCGCAAAAAACTGATTAATATACCTAGTAATATTCAAACTTTCCTGCATCCGCTTTCCTTCTAGTATTTCAGTTTTCATGTCATTCCACCATCTTTCTTCTATCTTTTCCTCAGCTCCCTATGTTCCAAAATTTTAAATACAGTACTGCGCAAAAGTCTTAGGCCACTATTTGTTGTTATAGCAATGGTGTAATGGCCATACATAACAAATTGTCAACAAGCAAAACAATCTGAGTGAATGTTTACAAAACTATACATTACATGCATTTCAAAATAATATTTGGACTTCAGAGAATTTGGACTTTTGCTGTATTGGTAGTATTGGAGTATTGGTATTTGGACTTTTTCTTTAACTCAAGTTCATACATTCAAGCTGGCATGGACTCTACAAGTTTGTAAAACATTTAATGTTCAATGTTCTCCCAACATGATTTCACAATATTCCAAAGAGTACCTTGTGATGTTACTCAATGCTTGGTTTTCTCTGTCTTCTAGTGCCCCCATAAATGCTTGATGGGGTTTAGGTCAGGGGACTGTGGAGGTAAATGACAGCCAGCACTAATTGATATTCTTTGGTCTTCAGGTCATTGTTGCAAAACTTGGAGGTGTATTTTGGGTCGACTGTGGTAGTCTAGTGGTTAAGGTACTGGACTATGGACCAAAAGGTCCAGGGTTCAAATCCCACCTCTGCCAAGCTTCCACTGTTGGGTCCTTGAGCAAGGCCCTTAACCCACAATTGCTTGGATTGTAAGACTGTACCAATTGTAAGTCGCTCTGGATAAGGGTGTCTGCTAAATGCTGTAAATGTAAATGTTATCCTTCTGCAATGTGATCTCCACCAAGATCCAAACAACCATTTTCACTAGTGCTCTCAGATATTTGGCCCCCACTATATATATTCTATTTAACACCTGACATGTAGACATTTATATTAATTTTACTCTAGTTAAACACTTCACATTTTAAGCTGTGCTGAAGCTTTTCTGTCTCATAATTCACAATATTCTCACCCTTTGATGTTAAGGCCCGCTCTCAAAAGACAGTCATAAAAATCATCTAAATATCCAATAACAGTTCAGTCTACATTATTAACGCTTTAAAACCTTTAAATTAAAGGGAACCTTCTATACTTGTCAAATAATAAAATATATATGTTCGAGAAAACCCCCGCGTCTGCCTCGGGCTCTGTAAACAAGAGAAAACGGAGATGGCAGGCTTTATTCAACCAAAGTCTTTCATGTAATCCAAAAATATATAAATCACCAACTCTGAAACCAGGCGAATGACGCAGTCACGATTGTTAAAGAGTAGCAGTAGAGCAGCAAGTAATGCATGTAAACACGAACAACGTATGAAGTGTTCTTAGCCCTCAAAACGAGATGAAAACGTGTCAGATTTGCTTAAAACACATTTACAGTACTGATTGAGGTTCGTGTTTTCTGAACTCGCTGGTATTAATATTTATCATCATCCTTAATTGGTTTGATGTTACACAAGTTCAGCTGAGATTCACACAACAGTGTTGTTTCAAAGTCTTTATTATTGAGAATGCAGTCATGGTGATTAAAGTTTCACTTTCCATTTTCGTTAGGATGAATCTGATTCTGTAAATGAACATGGTCATGGAAAAAAAGAATCTAACCCCTGCCAGCGATCACTGGGGAGCCCTGAAGTCTGTATTAATTATCAAGAATATGGGCTTGATCGAAGATGTTAATTGCACTGATGGTTGGCTATGTGGGGAATTGCACATGCATTTTATGCCTGGATAATAAAAATAAATTTTTAAACAAAGGGGATCTTAAAATAATATCTATTCTACGGAGAATACACCACATCAAAGGCAGAACTCTGCTTTGAAATTTAGCTTTGTGGTCTGCGATATTAAAGAGGAGTCTTCTGAATGTTTCACTCAGTTAAAGTTGGTTCTTCAAGAAGCAGAAAAAAGAGAACAAGAGTTAATTAAGAGTTATTATGAGCTCTTTCAACTTTCATTTGACTTTCAAATATTAGCATTTTTTATTTATATCTATGCTGCTGGCATCTGCAAATGAGCTTTCTCATTTGAGAAAAATGTAAATGGTGCCATTGTGCAATCTGTGTCATTGCTCAACATAAACTCATAATGCTGGCAAAAATACGCACTCATGTCTGAATGTGCGTGCATAGGATGAGCTGTACAAGCTATTTTGTGTCGTATAACACTGGTATAAACAATGAATATACACTATAGAGGCAAATGTTGTTGGACACCCCAAAATTACGTTTCTTCTGGAAGGGCTTTCTGATACATTTTGGAACAGGACTGTGAGGTCGGCTTCTGTTCACTTTTGGTATTCCAGTGCATTTTCAAGGAATCTGATGAAGCTGAGGTCAAGGTTCTATGCAAACCAGCCAAGTTACCAATGAAAGTTGGCAAACCAATTCTCTATGGACTTTGTTTAAGGGCAGCTGAGCAGAAAGTTGATGTACTTGTTGGAAGCAGAAATTTATAAATGTGTCATATTGAGTCACTGGGCTGTTCAGTCCAACCCATTCTACTGCCACCATTTATCTATGTAGAGTCCACAACTATATGCTTTATATTATGAATGTTTTACAAGTTCGTGTTACTGAAATCACAGAGCTGAATTATTAAGGGGTGTCCACAAACTTTTGTCTATATAGTGTATAATATGGGTACAGTAATTACCTAATCAAAAGCATAGTGATCATGTCCACGTGAGCTATTTTACTGGCTTTTATTAGCAGGTCTTACAATATGTTCATTACATTCTTCACATCATTTCTTTTATTTCATAAATAGACGTTATAATTTCACGTCATTTAATTATGAATTATTACTAATCTCAGATCACTTGTTTCCAGCCTGTATCGCATGCACCTGTGTTAAAATGTTATTTTATTATTATTATTTTTTTAATGGAAGTTGCCACCTACTTCTCTTTCTTGCCTCTGCTCTCTTCTCCTCCCTCTATCCCACCCCTGTCAGCCCCTATTTGGCATGATGTCACTGATCAAACGCACCTGCCATCATTTCTCCTTGTGTTCGCTAATTACCCTCAAAGGCTGACAGATTTAGCGCTCAAAGGAGGCGATTAAATTTTTATCTAAGAGCAGTTTTGGCTAGATGAAAGTTACAATGGTATTTATTTACACGATTATTGGTCCGTCATTTATTATTTAGGGCAAATTTAAGCCTTCCACTTGACCCCAGCAAGCATGCTGATCTGCACTGGCTGCACGCACACACAGGGTTTCAGCATTTTAGGAGTCTGAAATGGAAACTGGGTTGGTTTATGGTTGTGTAAGTTCAAACCTCCTGATTTGCATGTGAGCTAATGGAGCTAACTGCATTGTGGTGCTTGTGGAGAACAAAGCAAAACACAAGAAAGCAGCACCCTCATTATAATTTCCTTGTAGAGTAATTATTAGACAAAAGCACTTAAGTGTGTACTTATGAGGCATGTTGGCTGTGCAAATTGGCAATTACTGTCTAATAACTAAGGCCGTGTGAGACAAATACTTAAAGGAATAAATCAGCAAAAATTTAATGTATGCATTTTTTCCCTTTACCCCAAAGTGATTAATTTGGGTGAACATTTCCTTTACACAGGGTAATCCATGTCTGGTCTGTTGGGGTTACAGAATTTGAGCATTTAATGGCTGCTAAAATGCCATAGTTCCCAGTTTGGTGTTGCACTGAAGACAATAAAATGCCTACACTCCTGGGCAAAAACATCTGCCAAATCCAAAACTGCACAATTAATATTGTTCAGCTCAATGGACAAGTAGTTAAAAAATGTTTCCCAGTTAGTTTGTGCTTAATTTGAGACCAAATGTTCTTTGTACGGTTCAAATCAGAACTCATTAACCTGGTGGATTGTGGCAAGTTATCAACTAAATGACAATATCTTTTTTTCTGAATTTGCACTCGTAGACTGATATATATATATATATACACACACACACACACACACACACATATATGTGTGTGTGTGTGTGTGTGTGTGTGTGTGTGTGTGTAATTTATATATATATATATATATATATATATATATATATATATATATATATAAATTAAATATAAAAAAGTATTTAGTCAGCCACTGATTGTGAAAATTCTCCTACTTAGAAAGATGAGAGAGGTCTGTAGTTTTCATCATAGGTACACCAACTATGAGAGACAAGAAATCCATGAAATCACATTGTAGGATTTTTAAAGAATTTAATTGTAAATTATGGTGGAAAATAAGTATTTGGTCAATAAATTTGGTTCAACTCAATACTTTGTAACATAACCTTTGTTGGCAATGACAGAGGTCAAATGTTTCCTGTAAGTGTTCATCAGGTTGGCACACACTGTAGCTGGTGTTTTGGCCCATTCCTCCATGCAGATCTCCTCTAGAGCAGTGATGTTTTGGGGCAACACGGACTTTCAACTCCCTCCACACATTTTCTATGGGGTTGAGGTCTGGAGACTGGCTAGGCCACTCCAGGATTTAGAAATGGCTTTATAACCCTTTCCAGACTGCTAGATCTCAATTACTTTCTTTCTAAATTGTTCCTGAATTTCTTTGAATCTTGGAAGGATCGTTTAAGGATCTTTTGGTGTACTTCACTTTGTCAGGCAGGTCCTTTTTAAGTGATGTCCTGATTGAGAACAGGTGTGGCAATAATCAGGCCTGGGTGTGGCTAGAGACAGTGAACTCAGGAGGGATAAACCATAGTTAAGTTATGTTTTAACAAGGGGGCAGTCACTTTTTCTCACAGGGCCATGTAGGTTTGGATTTTTTCTCCCTTAATAAAAAACACCTTAATTTAAAAACTGCATTTTGTGTTTACTTGTATTGTCTTTGATTAATATTTAAATTGGTTTGGTGTTCCGAAACACTTAAGTGTAACAAATATGCAAAAAAATAGGAAATCAGGAAGGGGGCAAACACTTTTTCACACCACTCTGTGTGTGTGTGTGTGTGTGTGTGTGTGTGTGTGTGTGTGTGTGTGTGTGTGTGTGTGTGTGTGTGTGTGTGTGTGTGTGTGTATAGACAACGTGGGCTATATAGACAACTGGACAGCCTTTGAGGGTAAGCCTGGCCTTTTAGGATGGGACGGTGTCCATCCCACTCGGGAGGGTGCTGCTCTCATCTCCTGCAACATTGCCCATAGTCTTATGGCCCGATTGGTTAGGGGCTGACTATCCAGAGCAGGGGTCAGGCAGCAGACAGACCGGCTTAACCAACTGTCTGCTGGTAGGCGCATGCACCGTCACCCAGAACCCACATCATATGAACTGTGTCTGTACCCCGCATACTGCCCTAACTAAACGCTCTCAAAAAGTCTGTTTAATAACCTCATTAGTATAAACACAGATAGTCTGCTCAAGAATAACAACATTAGACTAAAGCTAGGATTACTTAACATTAGATCACTTACAAACAAAGCAGTGATTGTAAATGAAATAATCACTGATAAACGCTTACACGCTCTCTGTCTCACTGAGACTTGGATTAGACCTGATGAATATTTAGCCTTAAATGAAGCCTCACATCCTGGATACAGTCATGCTAGTCGCCCTCGTCCTAATGGTCGGGGGGGAGGCATAGCCACAATTTTTGACAAAGAGCTAAGTGTTACAACTAAATCCCATTACAAGGCTAATTCTTTTGAAATACTGATTCTTAATGTGACTGATCAATCGTTATGGAAGTCAAAACCACACTCTTTTCAGCTTATCACTATTTACCATCCTCCTGGTCCCTATTCAGAATTTCGTCAGGAATTTGCTAACTTTCTTTCCTGCTTACTACTGTCAACAGATAAGGCTTTCATTCAAGGTGATTTCAATATTCACTTTGACAATGAGCAGGATCCACTTAGAATTGCTCTCGAATCCATCTTAGAATCCATGGGTATCACTCAGAATGTGATGGGACCAACCCACCGCTGTAATCATACTTTAGATCTAATATTAACATTTGGTATCAATATAGATAACCTTGATGTTTTCCCGCAAAGTGATTTGATTTCAGATTACTATCTTTTAGTATCTGAGCTATGTATAATAAATAAAATCCTTCTGCCTCATTATCACACCAAGCGCACTATCACATCTGCTACTCCAGCTGCGTTTATTAAAAACCTACCAGACTTGAAATTTAATACACCTACGGAGATCAATCATCTTGAGTGTGTAAATGACCAATTAGAATGTGTGCTTCGCTCAACCCTGGACACGATTGCTCCTGCAAGGGTCAAACGCATTAGGGAAAAAAGGCTAGCACCATGGTATAATGACCACATCCGTACCTTAAAGCAAAGAACACGGCATCTAGAGCGCAAGTGGAGACATAGTAAATTGTAGGTGTTTGAGATTTCTTGGAGGGACAGCATGCCATGAGTATAAGAATGCCCTCACTAAAGCTAAAGCTGCATACTTCTCCTCAATCATAGAGAAAAATAAGAATAATCCAAGATTTCTCTTTAATACAGTCTCCAAATTAACAAAAAACCCAACAGAAAGTGACTCTCCCGTTCTGTAATTTTAACAGTAATTATATCATGACTTTCCTTAATGATAAGATAGAAAGCATTAGGCATAAAACTCGATGCTCATCACATCACCAAACTATTAAGCAACATTCCAGATGTAGCACTAGTGAAGACATCTGTTTGATTAGCTGTAAATCAAGACTAGAATCTTTTACCCCAATTGCTAATACTGAACTATCCGCACTGATCAGCTCGTCTAAGTCATCAACAGGTTTATTAGATCCAATTCCTACACATTTACTCAAAGAAGTGATACCTATTATTGTAGAGCCACTGTTAGTTATTTTAAATTCAGCCCTTACCTTTGGTTATGTGCCCAAATCCTTTAAGTCTGCTGTTATCAAATCACTGATTAAAAAAGCCAAATCTTGACCCACGTGTAATTATAGACCAATTTCAAATCTACCGTTTCTGTGAAAAATCTTAGAAAAAGCCATCTATCAGCAGCTGTGAAGTTGTCTCCAAAGGAATGGCATTTATGAAACATTTCAGTCTGGCTTCAGGCCCCATCATAGTACTGAAACAGCATTAATTAGGGTACTAAATGACTTGTTAATGTCCTCAGATAAGGGATGTGTTTCTTTTCTGTTCTGTTAGATTTAATTGTCCTAAGTTCCCTAATCTAGATGCTGTCCGTATTGCCCAGTCCGTCTGTAAAAAACTTAGGTGTCACATTTGATTCAGATCTCTCCTTTGATGCGCACATTAGCAGCATCACTCGAATTGCTTTCTTTCAATTATGTAATATCGCTAAACTTAGAAATATCCTCTTTTAATGATGCAGAAAAACTTGTTCATGCGTTTATAACCTCAAGGTTGGATTACTGTAACGCCTTACTTACTGGATGCTCTAGTAAATCTATAAATAAATAGTAGTAGTAAATCTTCAGTTAGTTCAGAATGTTCAGAATGCAGCTGCCCGAGTGCTAACTCGAACTAGAAAATTTGATTATATCACTCCTGTTCTATCATCACTACACTGGTTACCAGTCAAATTCCGCATTTATTACAAAATACTTCTTATAACTTATAAAGCTCTACAGCGCCTGGCCCCACATTATCTGAGTGAACTCTTAGAGTTTTACAATCCAACTCGTCTACTTCGTTCGCAAGGTGCAGGACTTCTTTTAGTTCCTAGAATTAAAAAAGTCACAGCCGGGGGCCTGTCTCATACATGGCCCCCCAACTATGGAATAAACTTCCCACTTTCGTTCGATATTCAGACACTATCCAAAGTTTTAAGTCTAGGCTAAAGACATACCTATTTACACAGGCTTTTGACTAGATTTAGACCAGGATTGGGTCACTGGGGCCGGAGTCTGGAGTCATGTCTGGCCTGAGTGGGCGGTCTTGCTGAACTGGGCTTCGGTTCTCGTGATCTTGACTTGTGCATCCTTGCCTTAGAATAAGGGCAGAGCTGGGGGTTCATAGTCAAAGAGTCTTATGGTGATCAGAGACGTTGGGTTGCTGTCTTCTGCCTCCCGTGGGGTTGCCAATGTCTCATGTGATCCCTCTTGGCTGTGTTTCCTACCAGTTCTCCTCTTTCTAGCTATCTGCTATTGCTAATAGCCTGCCGGGGTCTCATGCTACCCATGGCATCAGTGATTGTTCATAGACAGCTTTCTCTTACTCCATAACTAATTACAAGTCTGTTTTCTTTCCGGCTGTCATTTTTTTGTCAATCAGCATGCCAGCCCACCATACCCGGGGCGCACTATTGTCCGATGTGCATACTTCACATTATTCGAACTTTGACAATCGGCATGACTTTAGTTTCGTTCTTAGATTTAGCCTATCTAACTCCGGGCCTCAGGATGTTGGTCCCTTTTTGAAGTCTTGGTCCTCCAAGGTTTCCTTCTATAACACCAGGGAGTTTTCCTTGCCACTGTCGCCCCCTAGGCTTACTCAATTTGGGATTGGATGTAGTTATTAGGACATAATCTAAACTTGTAAAGTTGCTTTGAGACAATGCTCAATTGTAAAAAGTGCTATATAAATAAATATGACTTGACTTGTGTGCGTGTGCGTGTGGGGATTAATTATACATATATATGGGTTAATTGATTACTAAATTGGCCCGGTGGGAGTGTGAATGACTAGATTCGATGTAACCGTGTGTCTGTTGTGAAGAGCCATTGGTGCCAAAAATTGACAGTAAATAATGCAACTGATACCGTGTAGCATAACGTAGTGTAACGTGTAGCATTTGGTAGCATTCGATATTATGCATACTGGCTTAAATAATTTTGGCCATGTCATCATCATTTTCCTGGCCCACTGCCACTTGTTGCAACCGAGAATACTCTAGCCAATGCGTCGCTCCGTCTGTCGCCAGAGACCACACTCAATCCAGGCCAATTTAGTGTAACCAATTAACGTAACTTGCTTGTCTTTGGACTGTGGGAGGAAACTGGAGTACCTGGAGCAAACCCACGCAGACACGGGTAGGACATGCAGACTCCACACAGAAAGGACCCAGGCCACTCCACCCTGGGATGGAATCCAGGACCTTCTTGCTGTGAGGTGGCGATGCTACCCACCGAGCCACCATGCCACCCATAGCTCTGGCCATGTACTGTGATTTATTCATTTAAAAAAAAGCATGGCAATGAAACATTCTCAAATTTCACGTCAGCCAAAAGTATGACATGTATAGATCTACTCTGGAGCTGAGGACAAAGTGTATAAACTAAAATGGATTCAGGCCATATGTAGCTGACATTAGGGCAAGCAACAAGGATGAAAGGAATTTCACATTAATGTTTGTCTAAGATGCAAAAAGATACACTTAGCCTAATGGAAGAGTGTACTGAATAACTGAGGTCACATTTCTCTCAGATGTTTTCACATTTGCTTCCATCCTGCTGGCACAACCCTGCACTAAACATTTAGTTATTTGGTTAGGGTTAGAAATGAATCATAGCAACTACATATGTGATAACATGGGTAGATTTGCCAACTAAAATTTCTGTGATTCCTCCTCCTGCTTTTTGAAGATTAGAGCCGCCCTTTGTATAACTGTATATTATTATGCTCACTTATTCAACTTTATACAAGTACAGTGGTACGTCAGTTCTTGACCACCTCAGATCTTGTCGAATTTGGTTCTCAACCTATTTTGACTAGACAAATTTGTCTCGGTTCTTGTCGATTGCTCGGTACTCGCTCAGTACTTGCTTAAACTTGTGAGTTCAGTCCCGCGACTCAACTCACAAAATCGATTCATGGTTTTTCTTTATTTTTACATCTACAGTACTGTATTCTTAGTGCAAATAAGTCTCCTTGGATGCTTAAAAGGTTAGTTTATAAGAGCCAACTGAAAGGACACCGAAAGCAAAACATGAATTGAGTCCTCCAGAACACTCCAGTTAGTTTTGGTAGCATATCTGACATACCAACTCTGATGAGTGTGAAACAGTTATTGAAGATGAATGAATAAAGATAAGCTCCATGAGCTTGTTTGAGGCTACCATTTGCTTTACTGAAACTTCTAATAAGAAAGACGACTTCTAATAAGAAAGACACTCTGCACACTATGATCAATAATTACGTTTTGTATGTATGTATGTATATCACACACCATCACAACACACGATCACACACCCACACACATCTATATATAATATATATATAAATATATATATCTATAATATATATATATCATATATATCTCTATAGTATCGTGTGTGTGTGTTTGTGTGTGTGTATGTGTCTGTACAGTGGGGCAACAGTATTTATCAGTCACTGATTGCGCCAAAAAAATAATAAAAATCAAAAAAAAGAGTTTCTTCTCCGACTTAGAAAGATGGAGAGTGCTGGTAATCATAGGTAGCACTCAACTATGAGAGACAAAATGAGAAAACAAATCTCAGGAAATCAGGCACTGTAGGTATTTTTTAAGAATTAATTGTATATCATGGTGGGAAAATAATATTTGGTCACCCACAAACAGTCAAGATTTCTGGCTCTTCACAGACCTGTAACTTCTCTTTAAGACTCTTCTTCCCCACATCGTTACCTGTATAGTGCACCCTGTTTGATCTCATTGTCGGTAAATAAAAGACATCGTCTACAGCCTGCAACAGTCAGACTCCAAACCAACCATGGGCGCAAGACCAGATAGTGCTGTTGAGAGGACACCAGGAAGGAAAATTGTAGACCTGCAGCATTGCTGAGAAGGCAACAATCGCAAGCAGGCAATTGTAAGACATACAATACTCATGATATTCTCCCTCGATCTGGGGCTCCAACAAAATTTCATGCCCGTGGGTCAAAATGATCATGAGAACGGTGAGCAAAAATCCCTAGACTAGAAACCGGACGGACCTTGATATGACGCTGCAGAGAACTGGGACAAAGTAACAAGGCTACATCAGTAACACACTACGCCCGAGAGGACTCAGATCCTGGCAGGTTTTACGGCGGTGTCCCTGCTAATAGCCAGTACACTGTCCAGGCCGGCAATCTGAAGTTTGCTAGAGGAGTCAAATATGAATGATCCGATAAGAGGCTGGGAGAATATCAGTGGTCAGTCTATGAAACGCAAAATAAACTTTCTGGTAAAAACTTAACTCGTTGCGTGTTTGGAGGAAGAAGAAATTCTGGAGTTGGGCGTCCGACACTACTGTGAAGCTATGGGGTAAAAGCATCATGCTTTGGGCTGTTTTTCTGCAAGAGGGACAGGACGACTGATTTTGTTGAGGAAAGATGAATGGGGGCCATGTATCGTCAGATTTGAGGGGCAAACTCTCCTTCCATCAGTTATAGCATTGAAGAGGAACGTGCTGTTCTTCAGATGACAATGATGCCGCAAACACACCGCTCGGCAATGAAGGAGTGGCTCCATAAAAAGCATTTAAAGGTCCTGGAGTGGCCTAGCCAGTCTCCAGACCTCAGCCCCATAGAAAATGTGTGGAGGGGGTTGAAAGTCCGTGTTGCCCCAAAACATCACTGCTCTAGAGGAGATCTGCATGGAGGAATGGGCCAAAATACCAGCTACAGTGTGTGCCAACCTGGTGAAGACTTACAGGAAACGTTTGACCTCTGTCATTGCCAACAAAGGTTATGTTGAACCAAATTTATTGACCAAATACTTATTTTCCACCATGATTTACAATTAAATTCTTTAAAAATCCTACAATGTGATTTTCTGGATTTTTTTTCCTCATTTTGTCTCTCATAGTTAAAGTGTAGCTATGATGAAAAATTACAGACCTCTCTCATCTTTCTAAGTAGCAGAACTTGCACAATCAGTGGCTGACTAAATACTTTTTTACCCCTGTGTGTGTGTGTGTGTGTGTGTGTGTGTGTGTGCGCGCGCGCGCGTGTGTGTGTGTGTGTGTGTGTATACTCATTGTATTACCTTATTCTGTACAAGCATGCCTTCCCTGTCGTGCTTTAGCACACCCATACCCTCCTCAGCCCCAATAGCTGGGCTAACTAAATAAGCTTAGCTAACTGCACTTGGGTCCTTCTTCCGTGATCCCTGACAGAGATGTGTTGTAAAGATCAGCCATTGATAGATTCCTGTTTTTTAAAATGCAATAGGAATAGTTTTATTTTATTAAGTTAATTAATTTTTAAATGCAATAGTTTAGAATGATCTACTTTCAGTTACTTTTAGGAGTTGATCTGATATCTGATGATGTTTTAAGCCATACTTATGCAGAAAAACAGACAATTCTAAAAGGTTCACAGACTTTCAAGCACCCTTGTGTGTACGTAAAGTTGTATAAGACTCTACAGTACAGTGGTGCTTGAAAGTTTGTGAACCTTTTAGAAATTTTGGTATTTCAGCATAAATGTAGCCTAAAACGTCATCAGATTTTAACACACGTCCTAAAAGTAGATAAAGAGAACCCAGTTAAGCAAATGAGACAAAAATATTATGCTTGGTCATTTATTTATTTATTAAAATGATCCAATATTACATATTAGTGAGTGGAAAAAGTATGTGAACCTCTAGGATTAGCAGTTCATTTGAAGGTGAAATTAGAGTCAGGTGTTTCCAATCAACGGGATGAGTGGGCACCCTTTTTTATTTAAAGAACCACGTTGTGCTTTTATTTAAAGTACCACTTTTTGCTTCCTATTTGTATTATAAAGAAGATGAATGTTTTTTTTTTTTTTTTTTTTTTTTTGCAAGCCTGAACATGCTGTGAATACCCAACAATGAACAATGTGCACAGTTTTGCTGAAGCCATGTAAATAATTTAAAATAGCCAAATCAAAAGGAATATTGCACATCAAAGGCAGAGAAAAATACATTTTTTGTGGAAATGGAGGAGGAGGGAGGCCATATTTGCCTTTGAAATTTGGAATGCATATATTTATCATTAGAGAAGGTTCTGATTCCCCAGCCGGTACAGGTCCAGCCACTTTTTCACTACTCACAGACATTTCAGTCTTAAGGAGGCAATTGTAAGAGAGAAGGGGAAATGTTGAACGATTTAAAAGTGAGAACAGGTTCCCTTTTGAGCTGGCTGTTTTCAGTGTGCTTATTTGTGTGTGTGTGGCTGTGTTGCTCTAATAGTGATGGGGCACTCTGGCAGTGTGAAGTACAAGTGTTTTGTGGAGGAATTGCCTGGAGATGTTCACAAAAAACTCTGAGCTGAGCAAACATACACAAGCACACATTTACATATTGCTGCCAGAAGTGATGATAGTAGAGTAGCTATGAAAACTCAATTTTGCACAATTTCCTGGTTCATGTGGAGCAGCTTCACGTGTGTGCCAACTACCAGAATGGCACGTTTACTTTTGCCTCGGTTATTTCTCCGGGAAAAAAAACACCTTTCACTTTTGCTCTCAGCTTCGCGCCTCTCTACCTGCACACATGCAAAAGTGGTTTTCTTTAGTTGCAAACACATGCACACACCCACACCCACACGCAAGCAGGGCTTGTGTGTGTGAAAACATGTGCAAACTTGATATCACCAGGAAAAAAATGTGATTGATAATTAAATAACAGCATGTACACACAAGTGGCCCGTCCCATGATTAAAACAACCTGTCCTGTCCAGTCTGGGTGTTTTGCTTTAATGACTAGATAAGAGTACATAAACACACAAACATTATCAAGAGGGAAGGTCATGTTTGAAGTACT